>CAJHQP010009109.1:0-23816 GCA_905132765.1 Moricandia arvensis
ATACCCACATTTCCTGTAGTGGTTGTTTCAATTTTTCCCTTGTAAATGCAATTTCTTTGGCGTAAATAACATAATTCAACTACCAAATCAGTTTTAAAAACACACACATACATAGGTCATAAGTTTTAACAAACATAAGTCACAAGTTCTAACTTCAAAATAAATATAGGTCACAAGTTTTAATAGAAACATAAGTTTGACTCTGGTCAAAAAGTAAAGAACCGCAATCTTAAGACCCTCATTACTACCATTCATACTCCATCTTCTGAAGCTTCTCTTTGACATCCGCTTCTGTCACTCTCAAACCAAGCTTGTCGATCCTTTCCCGTATGCCAAAGTACCAAGTTAGCAACATCCACAATCCCATTACCTTTCTTTTTTTGGAACATTCCATGTGAAATAAATGTTTGAACTGAGGGTGATTGTTAAAAAAATTCTTCTCTAACTCATCAAAATATTCGATCGTCTTCAGAAAATTGTGTTTGGTGGCACTTTGAGGAGAGCTTGCAACCCTTCTTCATATTCACTCGGCTTGAAGAAAAAAGCCAACAGGTCTGTCAGCTTCTACAGCCGTATCGTCCCCCTCAACCTGAAAACACAAATAAAAGTACACTTAATAACCAATTTATATAACACGGAATCACTTAGTTGTACTAGTTATACTAATTAAACTGAAAATAATATTATTAGTCTATACCAGTCAGACTACGTATAAGAAGCGTAGTTTGTACCAATTAGAAAAATTATACATCAATAAAACCATTTACTTAAACAATACTCACTTGTCCTAGTTAAACTAGTTATAATTTAATAGTTGTACCAGTTATATTACTTATAAAAAGCGTAGTCGTACTAGTTATCTTAAATCTGTTTACAACATATTATTATCAGTTGCACCTTTTTCACTCTTTTAGATGTACTAGTTATACAATACTGAGTTGTATTAGTTAAAGTAGTTATACTTTTAATAGTTGTACCAGTTATATTACTTATAAAAAGCGTGGTCGTACTAGTTATACTAGTTATCCTAAATCTGTTTACAACATATTATTACCAGTTGCACCTTTTTCACTCTTTTAGTTGTACTAGTTATACAATACTCAGTTGTATTAGTTAAACTAGTTATACTGATTCTGTTTTAACAACATTTTATTACCAGTTGAACTAGTTTCATTCTTTTAGTTGTACTAGTTACACTTCTTATATAATTACTACTTATTTGTTAGTTTAACCCTATGATTAATATTCCTAAAACCATTTCAAATTGACTTGTTTACCGTTCTTGTCAATGGCAGCATATCCAGTGGCAGCCTCAGGTGCATTTGAATCTCTGTTGTTAGATTCAATCTGCTCACGTTCCTATTTGTTAGTTCAATCTTATCATAAAAATTTCCAAAATCATTTTAAATTGATTTCTTTATCGTTCTTTGCACGTCTTTGTTAATGACAGCCTCTTGTGAGCGTGACTCTCTGTTGTTAGAATTTATTGGAGCTTGTTGTGGATTCTCCGCTTCACTGGGTGTTTGAGTATGTGATTTTTGTGGCTCAATCGGAAGTGATGGATTTGGAGTACCCTCTCTATCATCCTGAGAAAGCGATTCCATTGATAGTGTCGGGGAATAATCAGGATCGGCTTGATGTTCTGGTGGAGATGCGGTCTGACGCCGCCTTGATTGGATTTGACGAGGACCCACCGTCTACACCATTGTCTCGGTTTCTCTTCTTCTCTGCAGTTTCAATCTTTTTCTTTGGTGCATCTCATTTTTTCTTCACGGCTTCTCTCTTCCTTTTCACCGCCGCTTGTTTTTTCTTCAGGGCAGAGTCCCTTTTCCTTTCTGCCGCAATTTTCTTCTGCTACGTTGTAGCTTTTTTCTTCTCCACCACTGACTCGTTATTCTTCTCCGGCGCACCTTCCTTGTTTGTATTTTCGGCGAAGCAAGTCTTTGGAGCCGTACTTTTCCAATGAGTGACACGAAACAGAGAAATATATGAGATTCAAGATGATTGTTGCAAAGTTTGATTAGTTAGGGGAGAAAGAGGGAGATCGTGATTTGAGATTGTGTTTTGTTGGTTATGTCGAAGACCAAAAAATTAGGGATTTAGGGTTGCTAAAACACGGGCCGGGTCGGGTTACTGATAAATGGGTGGGTTAGACTGGTTGGGTTTGTAAATATGTTTATGTTTTAGGTTTTATGGTATTTTTAGTTTAATTTTGATTTATTATTAATTCATT
The DNA here is from genome assembly GCA_905132765.1 of Moricandia arvensis. Taxonomy (NCBI): domain Eukaryota; kingdom Viridiplantae; phylum Streptophyta; class Magnoliopsida; order Brassicales; family Brassicaceae; genus Moricandia; species Moricandia arvensis. Next base: position 2,234 of record CAJHQP010009109.1, read on the forward strand.
AAAAAAAATAAAAACCGAAGTGTCCTATTCTAGATTTTTTGTGCCCATCTGGTCCATCTCAGCATTTGATCCGTCCATGATTCAAACTCGCCACCATCTGTTTTCCTCCTGCCCCTCGCCACATATGATGTCCTCGTCACCGTTGTCACGCTCTCTCTGCCATCATCGACAACTTCTAAATAGTCAACAGCTTCCAAATTTGTATCTTAGATGAAAAAAACTAAATCTGAGAGTGAGAGATACCTTTGGCTAGATCTCGTTTTTTCTTCTGAATCCGACCCAATCTCTCGCCTTTGCCAACCAAGCCGAGATCTATGTCTTCTCTCCGTCTCCGCCTTTCTCTTGTTCTTCATCTCCCTATATTTTTTGGTAATTTTGGTTCCAGATCTACAAACTTCTTCACTCCATCTTCGATTTCATCTTTCATGAACTTCATACTCACTCTTCGTCGACTTCCCCATCCTCATGCTCGCGCTTCGTCTTCTTCTCTCCATCTCGATTTCTGCTCTCCATCGCCAACTCCTTCTCCCACAAGCATAGTGAGAGTGAACACGGCGAACCTGCAGAGACTCAAACGGAGGCGGCGAGTGAGGAAGAGAGTGCTTCAATGGTGGAGAGTAGTGCTGATCATGGAGCGGATAGTACCTTAATTTTCAGCATTTTTTATTTGCTTCATAGTTCTCGGATATCTAATTTTTTGATTTGTTTTGATTCTGTGAATATTTATGGATACCTTATCCATTTTGTTCAGTATAATTAATTCTAAAAAATATTATAATTTTATTTAAAAAAATATTTTACATAATATAAAAGAAAAAGTAAAAATTAAAGTTACTATATGTTTCATAATTTTTCTAAAAAATAAAATTTTGCTATAAATCAATATTTATTAAAAATTGTATTTTTACATACAGATGTTATATTCGTTGCTTAATTTAATATTTTTATAAGTAATTTTATAAATAAAATTAATAAAATTCTATGTTAAAATAATAATTATATATGATTATATATTTTAAATTCTATAATTAGTTATAGATGTACATATCTATGTGTATAGTCGGGGCGGAACAGATATTTGTCTATAATATTTTTAGTATTTGTGATTTGCTTCGCTTTTAATGGATATTGATTTTTGGTATTTGATTTGATTTGAAAACTTACGGATATCCAGATTTTTTGGACTGAGTCAAAACGAATAACGAATCAGATCAAATTTATCAGATAAAATTTCCAGCACAAGTGGAGAGAAAGAAGAGAGTAAAGAGGAGATTCGTGTTTGCAGAAGAAAGGGATAGAAGAAAAATAATGATGAAGGAGAAAAGAGGAGAATTACAATCCTTGTTATCATAGATCAACCAATGAGACTCTTCTCTTGTTTAGTAATATTTATTATATTAGTTAGTGGTGAAAATTGTAATTGTTAATTAGTTTAGTCTTATGATTTTTCAAAAAAAAAATTGGAAAAATATAAGGAGTATATTAAAGTTCTTTTATAATTTATGAGTTAGAGATTGGTGATTTAGTTTTTTTTTTAATATGGGTTTGAAGGTTGAGGATTATTTTTATGATTTATAGAGGTTTGGAGTTTAATGGTTTTATGTTATATGTTTATAATATTGAGTAACTGATTATCTTGTAACTAATATTTTGGTACTTTTGTAAGTAAGGGTTAGAAAATAATTAGGGTTATAAGCTTAGATATAGGGTTTGAATTTTTTTAAAGAAAAGATTGTTTTATGATATAAGGTTTAGAAATAAAGTTTAGTGTTTTAAAATAAATTTTAATGTTTTATGATATGATGTTTAAAGTATTTGGTTTGAGGGTCAAATATAAGTATGTAGTTTTGAATTTGGGAGATTTGAAATTTAATATGTTTTTTGAGATTAAGTTTTTTAAAAGATTAATTTTATAGTTTAAGTTTAAGATTTAGATTGGATTTTATGTAAAATATATACACAAATTTATACAATTATAATAATCAATAAAATTTTCTAACCAGTTTCAGTTTACTATATTGAATTTTGAGTTAAAATTTCAATTTTGGAGTTTGAAGTTTGGGGTTTAAAGTAAGATTTGAGATAACAATTTTTTTTGTCAACCAACAATTTTAAAAGGTTAAATTTTTATTTAAATGTGAAATTTTAGATTTGGTATTTAGATTTGTGATTTGGAGTATAGGGTTTAGGTTTAGATTTTAGGGTTTGGTGTATAGTATTTGGGCATAGATTTAAGATTTGAGATTAATTAGTAAAAAGACTAGATTTAAGTTTAAATTTAAGATTGGATGTTAAATTTTATATTTAAGTTTTGGAGTTTGTATTTATGATATAGGGTTTTAAGAAATGTTGTTTAGGATTTACATTAAGATTTAGAGTGTAAAAAGTTTAGAGTATTAGATTTTATATTTAAAATTTAGAGTTAAAAACATATTTAGAGTCTAGGGTATCAAATTTAGGTTTAGGGTAACATTTCCTGACTTATTTTCTACCGATTTCCGATTGATTTTGAAATTGATATAATCAGTCGTAAAAAATCGGTGTACATACCTTATAATGACTTTCACGTGTTTTTATGCGATTATTTTTTCACCTACAGATTCAATCACCAATCCGTCGCCAAATTAGTTACTGATTATCGACTACAATTTACCGACTACAAAAAGTCACAATTTAGTTGTAATTAACGATTAAAGTGCGTTTTTATCATAGTCGTAAAATAGCTACTATTTAGCTACTGATATTTTTGGGTCGTAAAACAATCGCAAATCAATTGGTAAATAGGCGTAACATTTAGTGAATGCAGTGGTAGTTGGAAAATCGTTGTTTTCTTGTAGTGACTAGCATGCGACAAACAACAATCAACCTAGAGCTCTATTACATATTGCTCGTTCATAGATGTCTGATCTCTATCATGGCATTCCTATGTGGGTGCCTAAACCAGGTCTACGATCCCTAGCTCTTGTGTTAATGCCTTGCATACAGCTCGTAGGTTCCCTTTGCTCGTCTACCCACGATATATATTCACATATGCTCATATTTGTCATGTCTTTCATACCCAACGCCATTCTTATCACGGTCACACATCTCATCATTACATTCATTCTTATCACCAATCTCATTCATTCTCAGCACACAGCCAATTTACCAGATCTTCATCTTATCTTGACTTGACGGTATATATCTAGATCTAGAAAAGGAAGAAGAGGGGCCACAAACTTAGATATGCGGTTTCTTCATTCACGATAACAAGGAAAAAGGAGTTTATATTTCAGATTTTTCATACCCAATAACATGATAATGGTGAAATAAAAGGATCTGAGTCTTATTTTATGGCTGATGACGAATCCGGTTACAAGCAACATACTCAAGAAGACGACGGCTAGGGTTCTAAAGGCCACGAATTGGGCTCCAGTGGACGGTGGCAGAAGGCAGCTGGCGATCGTTGACTGTAGTCTCCGGTGGTGACAGCCGCATGGAGAGGAGCAAGGTCGGCGAGGCTTTTATTCGGTAGGGCTTTGTTTGATCTCTCTTGTGTGGTCACCTTAGCATGATGAAAAATAATTATTTGTGCAATTTCACTTCAAAAAGTAACTTTTAGAGCATCTCAGCCCTCTTTATATATTTCTATAGTAGTATTCAATGTAAATTTATTTCAGCTCATCTTTATTTTTCCTATAGAATAGAAATTGTAATTTTTCTGTATAAATAGTGAAAAAAATATCAATTTTCTATTCTTGCTTTATAATTAGATATTGTTATTTAAAAAAAAAATTGAAGTAAATTTTATTTTGTCATAGTATGTCTTTCTTTAGTAACAAAATAAGAAAATACATTGAAAATAGTCTTAGAGATTAAAAGGAAAATTTAAATTATAATTGCATAACAGATTGAGGGTGAAAGCTATATTATATACTATATCGTCACCCAACCTCCGTATAATATCAAGGTCTCATAAATAAGAAGTGAGAGGAATAATGACAATAGAAATTGAAAACAAGTGGTCCATAATTAATTGACGTCAGATGATTATGCCTTGCAGGGTCTCCCAAAGAGATTTGGGGGTAATCATAAATCAGAAATCTCTAAAACTGGGATTTCAAAGGTGACTTCGAGTTTGCCTTGTTTTATGATATAATATGATGATTCATTTTGCCAGTTATATCACGATGGTTCTTGGTCTCAAATCTCAATCAAATTTTCATACACACACTTGAGTTCGATGCGACATCTTTCTTATTTCTCTAGTTCATTTTGTCTAACACATTTTGATATGCAAGAGCATCCAAAATTGTATTATTACTAAAGATTCATTTTTTATTCGTTTTTCTTGTATGTCATGACTCATGGATGCTATTATTATTTCAGATTTTGTATTTGTTTATAATGTCATTTGAATCAGATATTCAATTATTAAAAAGTCATTTTTGTCTATTTACAAATTACTTATCTAGTTTGACTATTATGTGTTATTTTTTCGAAAGATGGTTTTCATACTTATGTGTTACTTGAGGGAGTATTGATGATATTAATTTGATTTAATTATATGCAGGACAATTTTATAAAAAAAAAATTAACAGAGAATACAAAATAAATGTCAACATATTTTATATAAACATAAATTTCAAATGTAAACTATGAGTTAGGCACACAAACGAATTGCATATAACAATTTATGTCAAGGTTCAGTAAAGTGATGGTAATACCTCAGCTCAACAAATCGTTCAAAAAGAAATGTCTCAGCTCTATGAGAACAGAGATAATATGAGGAGAATATGATGAGTATGAGATCTGGTTCAGAATGAACAAGATAGAATGGAAATTTGGATGAGTGTTAGATTAATAAACAAGATTACGAGAGTATAAATGATTGAGAATGAGAGTTTGGACAATATAAAGAATATGAGAGAGATTGAGTTAGTGAATAACCAAAAAGAATAGAGAAAATGAGAGAATGAGAGAGTTTGGTAACCAAAATATATGAAGAAAGTAACCAAATCTGTTACAATAGTTTTTTTTTTGAATAGCCAAACAACAACAATAAACTATTACTAAACAAGGTTTCTTAGATAACTAACATTGTAGGGAAACAAAGAGATGCTTTCAAGGGTGGCTCAACCACAGGTGGAGAGAATGAAAAGAGGGAGAGGCACAGTTTTTTGGTGTGATATTGAAAAATCTGTTTTTCTCCTTATGCACCACATGTGATTTTTTTTTGTTTAATTCAAACCAAATCCTTCTCTTGAATTCGAACTGAGTATACTTAGGTTTTTGGAGGTTAGAAACGTCCACAAGGTTCCTAACTCATTATTTGTCTTGCAAGTTAGGTTAGATCAACTGGTGTAGGACAACTTTCATATTTTCTTGAAGTCAAGTCTGGTCAATCCAAATTGCATCTTTAACCAACTTATTTTTTTTTAATTTATTTATTTCAACACTCTCCTTCAATCTTGACCATATAAGATCTTTGGGCAAATTTGGAACTAAGTATTTAAGAGTACTTGCTTCATTAAAAACTTACGCATGAAAAACATTTTAGGATTAAACTATACTTAAGGAAAAAGAGTGCAAGCATCTCAGTCTTGAATTATCCAGTGAATTTATGAGCCTTATGATCATGTTTAGGGACTCATAAACTCTGGATCATGGCTATTCTTTAGTGGCAAGTCAGACGCCTCTCTTCCTTGCTTCACAATCAAACCGGTTTCAAGAGAACTTGAACTTATTCTTGTGGTCAGAGTTGTTCTTCCCCTTTCTTCTGGTTTATTGTCTTAAGAGTATAGTCCAAGCCTACTTTTGCTCATAAGATCAAATGCATCTTATTCAAACAATACAAAACGCATATATCAATTCTCAATGAACAAACATATTCAGTCATAAAATAAGTAGTTTTAGGTACTTCTCTTGCATATGTTCTCGAATTTTGGTGAGGAATGTTAGACACTTGAATCCCTCACTCCATTCCTTGATGAAACAGACACTGCATTTTTCACTTGAAGCTTCAACTTGTAGGGGGACTTTGCAACTCCATGATCTGCTCTTTTATCTCCTCTTCTTGAAGCCTCTTGAATGATAAGTGATGTATTTGCTCAACAAGTATATCCCTGTTGAATTATCTTTGTATCCTTGCAATGAATAGAAGAATTGAGAAATAATAGCTCATTCACAGACATTGGTTAGCTCATTGACACCCCTCTTGACTCGGAGAATGGGACTATATAGCAAGTTTGAAACATGAGCACCAATGAGTTTGAAAACGGGAGGACAACTACTCCAAATGTTTGCACTTAAGCCAACTGGTTCATAATCTCCTTCGACCATCACCTTTCTTGGCTTGAGTCATGGCTTCCTCATTAAGTTTCTAATCAGGAGCACAACAACACCAACGTCTACGCTTAATCCAACTGGTTCACCATTTCCTTGGACCACCAGCCTTTTTGGCTTAAATGATGACATTTTATCTTGAATGTACTTCATGTTCACCCTCTTGGATTCAGGTAAGTCCTCTAGAGCATATTCTCCAAAGTTCCAATCATTCTCTCAACTATCTTAAGAGTTAATGAAAAAACTATGTCCAAAGGCTTGTTGGGCAACTGACAATCTCCATGGTTCAATACATCTTGTGTAGTATCTGAACAACATGGGAAGCCTGTCATACAACAGAAATAAATACAAACATCAGCAGACAAACAAAATATCATAACATGGGACATCTCCAAGTATGATCTCCAACACATTTAAAAAAAAAACAAGCTATGGACATAAATCTTCTTGATCATATCCTAGAAACAAATCTCTGAATCCTAATCATCAAGACTAATCGTTTTGGCAAATAAAAACACCGAAACCTAAGGACAGAGTCTAAACAAGACTTTCAAAACCCTTAATAACGTCCTACAGCAGATCCAACTAGAAATATAATCTAGACATCTTAACAATTTCAACAAACTTCCTAAGACAGAAACTAGACACATACATCTAGTAATTTCCTAAACAACCTAGGATCACAAAACAAAACAAGTAAAGGACACCATTCTCTTATTAAATAAGGAGGATCAGCTTACTATCAAGAAACTTAAGTTAGTTTCTTGAACCTCTAGCCCATGGGGGTTTATTGAAAATGCAGTGGCTTGAGGTGTGGATTGAGTATCCAACACCTCACCTTGGTGTGCATTTCCTTCTTGCAGTGGTCATACTTCAAGCCCCTCATTTCCTCCTGTTGTTTGTGGGGTTTGTCGGCAAGAGACTAATATTTAAAAATTTTGGCCATAGATTCATGTGAAAAACTTGCTTTAATCTTTAGTTGTGACCTTGCTCCAAAAGTGTTTTCTTCCAAGGAATCTCTTCAACATTTTGGATCAGAGGAAGTAATTTGGTTTCTTGTTTGGACCCCTAAAAGTTTTTGGAGACGTCATCTCTCTTGAGTTCTACATCTTGAAGAGAATGGAGCAGTGGACAACAAAGTGTACTCACTGGTTTTGCAAAAAATGGACAAAGATTTGATTCTGTTGAGATTTGTTGAAGCTTTTGTGGGTTTAAATTTTGGTATACACCTTATCTTGAGTGCTGGTCATGGTTCTTCCCTCTTGGAAACCTTTGGACAAATTGATAAAGAAATGTATCCAGGAAGAATCTGAAGACAGAGTTGAACAAACGATTAGTAGAAGTGAAAGAGATATCTCAAGAGCTTTTCTGATCTGATACCATATGAGAATAGAGATAATATGAGGAGTATAAAGGCTGGTTCAAAATGAACAAGATAGTTTGAGAGTTTTGATGAGTGTCAAAGAGAGTAAACAATATGATGAGAGTATAAGTGACTGAGAAGAAGAGTTTGGAGAATATGGGAGAGATTGAGCTCGTGAGTAACCAGAGATAATTAAGAGAATGAAAGAGTTTGATAACCAAAGTATGTGAAGAAAAGGTTTACTCTCTTTAACCAAATATGTTACAACAGCTTGCTTTAAATAGCCAAACAACAACAATAACTATTACTAAAAACAAGGTTTCTTGAATAACTAATATTGTAGAGAAACAAAGAGAAGCTGCCAAGGGCGGGACGTCCAAAGGTGGAGAGAGTGAAAAGAGGAAGAGGCACAGTCTCTTTGGTATGTTAATGAGAGTCCTTATGCACCACATGTGATTCTTTATTGTTTAATTCAAACTAAATTATTCCTTTGAATTCAAACTTCATATACTTAGATTCTAGAGCTTAATAACGTCCACAAGGTCTTTTCCAACTCATTCCTTGCTTTCTAAGTCAGGTTAGGTTAAGTGGTGTAAGACAACCTTCATATTTTCTTGAAATTAAGTATGGTTGATCCAAAGTGTATCTTCAACCAACTTGCTTCTTCTTCTCTTTATTTATTCATTCCAACAAGCTCATCATCATGTTTGTAGACTTGAAGTAACTTTCTATGGAAAGAACCAATTTGGCAAAAGAAAAATCAAAGCCCACACAACCTTAAGTCAGTATGTCATAAACTCCTTCTCATATCTTAACACAATTTAAAATTTGTTGAGCATTTCCTTAGTGGTCGCTATTACCAGAACATTTGTTTTAGTTATCTCCATGAGCTTCTAGGTTTAAGTTTTAGTATTTCATCCTTTCTTTTTCATTTCTTTGTAGCTTCGTTTGGTTTGGGAAGGATTGTGACTTTTATCGGTTTATGGCTCTGGAAAGAATATGTTCTTTGCTGATTTATGTAGAAAACTTTCATGTTTTTAATACAGAAAAAATGCTCAACGTCATAGATGTGCTCGAAACTTTCCTTTAATTTTATCTGTTTTATTCGTGGACCTTTTAATATGAAAAAGGTTTAAACAATTCCAAAATAATTAATGAATGAAATGCGAAGAAAATAAAATAATCCCAATGAGTTGATGTTCTAGAAAGTAGGAGTAGAGAAACAAAAGTCATCAAGGCCAGAACTTTGGGTTATAGCTGAGTATTTTATCTGTTAATTTTGATTTGATTCATGATTTGTTTCGATTCAATCTGAAAAATTTGGATATTGTAAGTCATCCAATTAAGGCAAATCACAAATACTAAAAAATTATAATCGGATATTCGTTCTGTTTCGTCTTTCATACATATATGTATATATACAATTAAATATAGAAGTTTAAGTGTATAATTTTATATAATTATTATTTTAACATTTAGTTTTCTTTATAAAATTACATATAAAATATTAAATTAAGAAAATAATATAATTTTTCTATAAAAAATATAATTTTATAAATTTTATGTTCTATAAAATATTTAACTAATTTTTAAAATTTACGAAACATATAGTTTCACTAATTTTATTTTATTTTATGTAGAATTTATTTTTTAAGACAAACTTTAATAGTTTTTTTAGATTTATTTGTATCGAACATAACGGATAAGATATATGTAAATATTCACAAATATCTGTAAAAAGTTTGGATATCGAGAAAGTCGGATATTCTTATTTTTCTGAAGAAAAACAAATAAAAAAAACAGATATTCATAAAATATGAAATAAATTACAAATGCTGAAAATATGACAATATTCTATTTTTGTCCACCAGTTACGTTCTCAAACAAAAATGAATAGTCCTTTGACTAATAATTTGTTGGTAGATGACGTCAGAAACAATCCGAATGAAAAGCCCTTTGTCTCATCCCTATGCACAGAGCCGCTTGAGTCTCATTGTTTTGGTTGTTATTGGTTATTTATAGAGTAAAATAGAGGAATAACTAAAGTGAAAATGAGAGTGAAATAATAAAGTGAGAAGAAAAGGAAAAAGTAAAAAAAAAGTGTTACTTCAACTTGGAAAATGGGTATTTTCCATTTATATTTTAACAGTAGACTATTTCATATCTAAATTTATGCAGTTAATAATTAGTTTAGAAATAATTTTGTGTAATAATATTTAGATATTAAATGTATAGATTTCAAATAGTTGAGAATAAAAAAATATTTTTATTATGATCTATATGAATTTTCAAATTAAAATACCAATCAATTTTGTAAGATTTGATAAGAAAATTTATCAAGTTGTATGATACCAATATATCTTTCTAACATGCATTTTTGGATACGTCATTGTAATGTTTACTTGAAAACTCTAGATTTAAGAACCTAACAAAATATTTCCTGCTTTGCATTGACATAGAAATTATTATAAGACAAATATATATATACATATATATATCATATAACTTATATATAACATATATTTATCTAAAACAAATATTCAAAACCGTCTACCGGTGATCTTAAAAATATAAATTCCAAAAATGTCATATCTAACGCTAATAATATTAGATGTTTTGTAGTACTTATATATAACATAATTTTATATAAGCTTTCGTATGTTTGAATATTTATTTGTCCTCAAAATTAACAAAAAATATAGTAAGATCACTTATATAGATTGTTATGGATCTCTGCTTTAGACAATTTATGTTATGTATTAACAATAAATACATATATACTTGTTTTTAGTGATTTATACGTCTTCACAAAACCCATATAATTATCTCTAATTGGTGTCATTTAGTTGATAAATTTTCTTAACTTTCAGTTTAAAAATTGATTGATATTATGATTTGAGAGCTCATATAGATATCATAATAAATAAAAATATAGATTTTTATTGTTAAACTATATGGAATCAACACATTTAATACTTAAATATAACTTACCCAAAATTATTTCTAAACTAATTGTTGACTGCACAAAATTGAACATGAAACATTCAACCGTTAAAATTGGACGAAAATCATTAGTTTTCTGTTTATACTTTAACACTTGACTATTTCATGCATAATTTTATGTAGTCAACAATTAGTACGGTAATAATTTTACGCAAGAAATACTTGGGTATATGCTAATTTCAAATAGTTGGGAAATTAAATATCCATTTTCCCTCCTCTCACTATATCTAGAGTAACAATGAATGTATATTTTTATTGTTTAAATAGTAATTATAACTTAGTATAAATATAATTCTATTTTATTGGCAAAATTATAAAGTAAATAAGACTAATAATTTTTTCACCTCTTTTGTTTACTCCAACAATGCTCCAGTCATACTCTTTGTGTTTAAAGCACAAAAGTATAATCAAACAACAAAAACTATAATGGTATAACCATTGTAATTTGTAAACATGTCTACTTTAATGTCTACTATGTAACTAACTCAGCTTGTTGCAGGAGCTAGAATATAACCATATTAGCCTCTAATTTTATTTTACTTTATCAAAGCCTCTCTTAATTTTTATCCAGTATTATTTTACAAGATAAATGACTAATTTCACCAAGAAAATATAAATGATCTATGTATAGATATGTGACCACCACATTATGAAAATATGTTTGAATTCTGAACCATATAATCATTAAAATGTTCAGATGCACATGGTCTAATTATTAAAATCCTTTCAATTTAGGGTGTTATAGGATACAACTTTCATCACGTGACTTAAATTGCTACAACACATTTAGGTCTACTCTAGTATTATAAGTTGTTTTCTTCCTCATATTTTCAGTACCCTTAAATTACTAAAAAAATAGACTAAATGAAATATAAAATAAAATCAGTTTGATAAATTATTGCATGAATCCAAAGATCTTAACTTCCAAAGCTTGGTAAGTACTATGAATAAATTTTAAAGATGTTTCTTGGGAATTTATTGTTGTTCTGGTTAACTGAGATGTTATAATTTTTTTTTCTTTTAAGGCTTGTTAGATAATTTCAATTTTTTGAAAACTTAACATATTAATAAGTGTTTAATATGTAAGATTAACACACACAAAAATCTAGAATAGAAAAAGAAAATTTTCTATTTAGGTTAGGTTTGTGTTTCCATATCTCACATGTTAAAGAGAATTATCTTTCAATATAAATATAGGTCTCATGGTGAGGTGTTTTATAAAAGATGTAAGAGAGTACATCATAAGAGATCTAAAAGAAACAATGAGAGCTTTAGTTTTGAGAAGTTTCTAAAACAATAAGAAAAGTTGGTCATATAAATTTTGTGTTTCTACAGATTTGAATTGGTATCAAAGCTTAAGTTGAAGCTTGAAATGGTATCAGAGCCTCAGATTGGAGACTCGATCTAAGCTTAAGTTGAAGCTTTGATCCTGGTGACTGTGAAGAGATCACGAACGCAAGACGGTGGACGTGACTAGAGCTACACCACGCAAGAAGGACTTTGGATCTGTATCCATCCAATGTCTGATGTTGAACTCGACAAACTATACAGTTTGGTCGATGAGGCTGAAGGTTATGATGCGTGTTCATGGAGTATGTGACACAATAGAACCTGGTTCGGATGATCAAAAGAAGAAGGATGTAGTGATATCTCTTTGTTTCAATTCGTTCCCAAAAACTTGATTCTCCAGGTGGGAAAACAAGTCGCTTCTAAAGACATCTTGAACACCATCAAGTCACGACACCTTGGAGCTGTTTGTGTAAGGAAGGCAAGACTTCAGACGTTACTCAAATGAATATCGAGTGTCACACACGAAGAAAGCGTGTGTGATGCATGTCTAGCAGGGAAGCAATTTATACACTCATTTCCGTCTAAGGCCATGTTATTGAAAAACAAGAAGAGTGAGGTATTCAATCGTTCAGAAGGTTTAAGGAAGAAATTGAGACATTCATCACCGATAGAGGAGGAGAGTTTACCTCAGCTGAGTTCAATATATTTTGTTAAGAAAATTGGATTGAAGCTATGGCAGCCGAGTTGAAATCTATCACAAGAAACAAGACATGGGATCTTGTAAATAAACAGGCTAATTTTGAAAAGAAAGGAGAAGAAGATCGAGTTTATGTGTTACACAAGGCTTTGTATGGGTTACGCCAAGCATCAAGAGCTTGGAATGTGAAACTCTATCAGATTCTGAAAGAGATGATATTTAAGAAGTGCACGAAGGAACCATGAGTGTACCGCAAGAATGAAAGAGGAGACTTCTTGCTAATAGTTATTTAAGTTGATGATCTGTTTGTGACGGGGGCATCGTTTAAGGTGATTAGGAAATTTAAAGAAGAGATGTGAAAGAAGTTCGAGATGTCAGATCTAGGAAAGCTAACGTGTTACCTTGACATATAAGTGATTTAAGGAGCAGACAAAATCAAAACAAAAAAATAAATGTATGCTCAAGGAATCATGTGCACACAAGATAGAAGCGTGTAACGCGACTCACGTACCAATAGAGTCGACTTTAAGGTCTCAAAAGCTGAGGATGAACCAGAGATAGATGCTACGGATTTCAGAAGAATCATAGGATGTTTGAGGTATCTGCTTCACACAAATCCTAACTTGTGTTACGCAGTGGGTGTTCTGCGTAGATACATGCACAACCAAGAGACTCTCATGGACAACCCATCAAGCACATATTGCAGTATGTAAAAGGAACAACAAACTTTGGTCTATTTTCAAGAAAAATGGGCTAAGGAGCGTCATTGGTTATAGTGACAGCAGTCACACCATTGATGTCGAGGACGAGAGGAGCACGTCAGGACATGCATTCTTTAATGGTTCATTACTTATTATTTGGATGTCGCAAAAGCAGTCGATGGTCGCATTATCATCATGCCGAAGCAGAATTCATGGCGGCAACAGAGGTAGTAAAGCAGCTATATGGATTAAAGAGTTGTTCTGTGAGATACTAAGTAAAGAAGGCGAAAAGGTCATGCTTAGAATCGATAACAAATAAGCAATTGCTCTAACGAAGAATCCGATTTTTCATGGAAGACGTAAGCATATACTTTCAAAATATCATTTCATTCGTGAGTGTATGGAGAATGGAAAAATCGAAGTGGAGCATGTGTCGGGTGTTGAGCAGAAGGTGGGCATCATTACCAAACCATTAGCAAGGATTAAGTTCAAGCAAATGAGGAAATTAATTGGAGTTCAAGAAATTAATCTCCATAATTCAAGTTGGAAATAAGGAGGTGATTATTGGATAATTCCAAACTTGTGGAAACTTAACATATTAATAAGTGTTTAATGTGTTAAGATGAACACAAAAAGAAAATCTAGAATAGAAAAAAAAGTTTTCTATTTAGATTAAATTTGTGTTTCTATATCTAACATGTGAAAGGAAAAAAATTTCCCTTTAAATATATGTTTAATGGAGAGATGTTTAATAAAGATCTAAGAGAGTAGTCGATCTTTCCCCACGGAAAAACGTTTGCAGATGCGATCATGAATCGAACCAGATCAAAACATTCGAATCATTGCTATTTGACCCGGACTTGTTCTAAAAAAGTCGAGGCATTTCGAATTGGTATAGGTACTGGAACTGATAACATTTGAATATTTTTCGGGACAACTATTCGAAATCTTAGTGAAAGACGAGTTTGGCTGTCTGGCGCAACCCTTTGATAAGAGATTTAAGAGAAATATTGAAAGATTTAGTTTTGAAAATTTTCAAAAACAATAAAAAGTTCGTTTGTATAAATATTTATATTTCTAAAGGTTTGAAGGCTTTATTTCGAAAGGAGCCTTGGAAAATTTCTTAAAGGCGCAAGAAAGTTTAGATCCAGGAGAAAGTTTGGAAATAGCTTTCAACCAGGAATAGACGCGCGTCGGTTAATACCTCTTTAGCTGCGGCATTTCCCCAAGCGCAGAAAAGCTATATCTATGTAAGACAGATATCTGTTTCTTTTTGTTTATACAATTTAATAAAATTGTTCCACTTCGATAAATTAGTGGATAGATATAGATTTGACAACTATTTAATAAGTAGAGTAGAGGTACAATGTTGGTCCAAGAATCAACCATATACTAAAACCCAAACCCTACACAAGAACAGCAAAAGAGATCTGTAAGTAACATATAAAATAGAAAAACAAATGTAAAATATGACTGATGAGATCATGAGACTAACACAGAGACACAAGAGAGAATCTTCTATTCATAACAACCTACTAGATAATACTACTATCTTCCTTGCATTACACCAAATAACCAACAACAGAAAACCTATTAAGATCAGGTCTTTTCTTCTACCAGTTCCAAATCTCTTCTCTAACATCTCTTGATTTTAATTCAGGATTGTCCAGAAGCAGAGCTTGATGAATAGATATTCTTGTCATTGTTTGATCCATTATGGTTCTTCTTAGTTTTGGAGAGTTTCTGTTTGAGTTGAAACAACAGCTGTTGATTCTCTTGATTCAGAAGCTCAGCTTTCTTTCTCAGCTTCTCATTCTCTTTCATTATGTAACAGTTCTCCACGTACAGCTTCGAGTTAAGCCTCTCCATTGCTGAGTTTCTTTCTACAAGAACCAAAAACAAAATTATTGTAAAGAAAAGACAAAAGAGAGTAATAACAATCATATCAAAGCTAGCTTGTGTTATTATGATTATTGTTCATATTAAATCATTACATCACACATGGGTTCTGCAGCTTCACACGTCGGATGTGAACTACACTAGGGAAGATTTCTCGTCGCATTTATTTTGTTTTCGTCCAAAATGTCAATTTCGTCTTCTTTTAAAGAAAACAATGATCAAAGAGAGAAGAGCATGATTATAAATTTGTATGGATGATAAAAAGATAAAGCTAAGAAAAGAAAAGAGAGATAAAAACAAGTAATCATGATGATATGCAGTAATTATAAATGTCTTAACTTCTCTGCTTTTATTTGTATTGAAAGAAAGTAATGATTATTTTTGAAATGCAACCAAGAGAGGAAAAACAGAGCAAGCAATAAAACAAAGGTCATGATCATATAAATACAATTTATAACAAAAATAAAATAAAATCATTTCGGAAACATCACAAAGAGAACATAAAGAAGAAAACAAATTTGTTAAAAAAGAATAAGAAATCTAACATTTTTTTGTTCTTTCGGTTACCTCTATTTCAAAGAAAAGGATAAAGATTAAAACTTTCCATCATTAAGGGAAAAAAAAACTTAAAATAAGAAGAGGAGATAACGAATATATTTTAACGTTGCTTGCTTCTACGTGTGTGTGACGTTACTACATAGTTTCTTGACTTAACGTATAAGTTCACAAAAGGAATAGAAACAGAGCAAGAAAATAAAACAACAAAGCAGAATCAGAGCCACGAGAGGGAAACAGAGCATATAGAGAGAAGAACCTATCTTATGGTATAGTATCATTTTTGGTAAATCTTCTAGAAGATGCTAAATGAGAGATTTAAAAGGTTATACCTTTTGGGAAGGATGTTGAGCTGCAGAGTAGAGGAGAAGAGACGCTACAGTGTGTGTGTGGAAGGTAGAGGGACAAAGAGAACAAAGCGAGACACTGTCTGTTATATAGATCCCCAAAAGCTAGAGAGAGAGAGAAGGTTCTTTATCTCTCTCCTGACACAACAATCATGCATTGTGCATAAATGGCGGCCGCGAGGAGAGAGAAACGTGTGCATATTGCGTCATGTAAATGATTATTAGAGAAGAGAGAGGGGTTTTATTGCTTGGCTTGGTCTTGTTTCGAAATTGATCTCTAGGGTATATTCGTAATTTCAAAAGATCTTTCCCCCTCCAACACTCTCTCGGCTCTTCATCGTATCCATCCTCCAAACAGAAGATTCGTTAAAAGTGAACTAGTCCCAAGAGTACTTTTTGTAATAAGGATGGTGTGGTAGGAAGCTATGTATGTAGTAGAAGGCCATCCATCCATCGACCTCTAAAGATTCGCAATGATGTTAAAGATTAGTTCGAACCATCATCCTTCATGATTCAATTTTCAAATGTTTTGGACCATTTTAAATGCTCTCTTTCCTCTTTTTATTTCCCGGTTTGTTCAAATATTGGTCTACTCAATACTACACTCGACCATGATATTAATTTCTTAGGAATACCGAATACAAAATCGTTCATGTTAAGAAAATAATTAAGACAACGAGAGTTTGGACTTTGGAGCTCCCAAACCTACAAAAAATAATCATGGTCATAAGTGTAGTAGAACGTGAAACATCATATAAACAGTAAGGTACGTGTTCTTATATGCATGATAATATTTTCCCAGTAAATTCACATGTACATTCTAGAACTCGTTCATTTGCCCATAACTGTAAGAAATAAGGAAATAAAGAAAGAAAAAAAATACAAATTTTCGTTTATAAACAGGACTACTTTCTTTGTATATATCTTTTTCTTAATATTCGAGAGATATCCGACGGACTTAAACTAAAACGATTAGTCTGTTGGATTGCGGTTTATCCATCGACACGATGCATGCTCGGTTCTATCACTGGGAACTAATTACTTATGTCACCTGGCCACAAATGTTTAGTCTTATGAGATTGCTTTAAACCCGATCACTTTTAAGCTCACCGGAATTTGCCTACCAATATAAAACCACTTTTTGTGGTTTTTTAAAACTTTTTCATAGAATAAATTTATTTTTAAAATAACTATTATGCTGATGTCAAAATTTAAACTGATCTGAAGCATAATGGACACTGATATAGTGGTATTTTGCAAATGAGACACATTCTATCGTTTTAAATGTTTTCGGGTTGATAACAAACAATTCGTTTAGGTTACTGGATAGATTTGTCAATGTATTTCTCGTTTCCACGTACGTTTTGATTGGAGATGGATTGCGACGATTTAAGAAGCCGTGATGTAATGTAAAGATATGTCGCTATAATTGGCTATAAGATTATTTCTCAACTTGGTTACAAACTGGCAAGTGCCACCCTGAAACCCATCGCTACTTTTCCCCACATACAATTTGTTGTTAATTATAAGAACTAAGTTGGTCCACAACGAAAGATTGAATGTGTTACGATTTCAGCCTCGTATGATTCACAACCTAAGCGACCAACTTGTTACTTGAACATGTAACTAATGAACACAAGCAACTTTAACGAGTTCTCGGCCTCTAACTGGTACGTCTCGTGGGAGAACTCTTTCTCCCAAACTCCACTAGATCAATAAAGAGTTACAGTAACCAATCACTTATAGAACTGTGATGGTTAAGAAACACCAAGAAGACACAATTATTCTCAAGGCCTTTAAGCTAGAACAATATGAGCTCAACTATGTTTAATATGCTTAGACTAATGTCTCTATCTCTCTTTTGAAGCTTGTCTCTCTCTGAAGCTTGATCTCTGGTTGAAGAAGAAGAAGTGGCGTGCCTCTTACTTAACCTAACATATATAACATATTAGGTTTTAACCTAATGGGCTTCGTCAACTAAGCCCATAGATTGTCCGCACATGACTTGTGCAAAGCTGGCCCAACACTGAACATGTCCGATGGGTTTTGACCAAACCTCACAAAACTCCACCTGTTTGGTTTAATCCCATAGCCTGTGCTTCTGTGCCGACACTTCCTCGTCTTTGTCTCTTCTCACTTGTGACAAACCAGAAAAAATTACTACCTTCTCTCTTCATCTTCCTTTTCTCATCTCCGATGACTCACAGCTTTGACTCTTCTGTCGAACATCATCTTTGTTCACTCTGCTGAACCTCAGGTAACTCTGACCTTCTTCCTTAACTTCTTTCTCTTGAAATCTCTCTGGTTCTGTAGAGGTAACTGATCGATTTTCACTGATCTTGATGTATGTTCCTTTTGACGAGTTCCAATGATGAATCTAGAACTCCACCTCAACCAATGATGATTGATGTTGCTAAAGCTTTGGTCTTTCAGTTCTGTACTTGAGGTGACCTTGTCCACCCAAGTTAACTCGGACCTTTATCTTGACGACGGTGGTCGTGAGACCACAACCGACGTCCTTACTTCTTCTGAGCCTGTTCAACTGAAACCTCTGACTCAGACACTTCATGACGATTCCTCTAAGGTATAACTCACACATGCTTCTACTAGCTGTGGTAGCGACGTTATGCTTCTTAACCAAGTGTTAATGACTGTTGTCTCATACCCTTTAACCTCAGGATTACAATCAGTCTTAAGAACTTGTTCAACCGGATTCTGCCTGCGCATTTTCCTCTGCCTTTGACTAGAATCTTCAAGCTAAGTCAAACCTTGAATCACCTTTTTCCCTTTGATTAAGCCTTCTTAATAGTGACTAACTTGTCTCTCTGTTTGCTTCTCAGGTGAAAGATGCTCCACCTTGAACACATGAGTGTTACCACGAGTTCATCCCCTTTGCCAGGTAGTCCTTTTTTTAAACACTTTGACTAACTCATACTCTCTGCCTTGACACATGCTAACTCTATGTTCTGTGACGTGCCTTCTAAGGCATTCTTGTCTACTCTGGAGTTACCTGGCATTGCTGTTCCTAGTGAAGATTCACAAGCTCGCAGCATAACTGGAACTTCTGACCAGGTACAATCTTAGTGAGAAAATCTGCTGGATTAACTGTAGTGTGGATCTTGTTTAGGATTACTTCAATGTGCTTGGTTCTTTCGTGATGAACTGGTAACTTGAAGTTAAGTGTTGGATTCAGAGACCTGTTGATCAAGTAGACAGCCGTTGATGCAGCTTCAGCCCAGAAACTTTGATTCAACCCTGTTTCAGCAAGCATACACCTGACCTTGTCCATTATAGTTCAATTCATCCTCTCTGACACTCCATTTTGCTGTGGATTGTAAGTACATGTTCTGTGTCGCTTGATGCCTGCATCCTTGCAACACCATCGAACTCCCTATTGCAAAATTTCAGACCATTGTCTGTCCTCAAACACTTGATCTTCCTCTCTGTTGAGTCTCACAACAACCTTCCATTCTTTGAATGCAGCAAATGCATCACTCTTATTCTTTAGAAATATAGCCATACTTTCTTAGAGTACTCATCAATGAAAGTGATGAAGTACTTGCAGCTCCCAAACTGTCTGGCGTTGATGGTGAACCCCACATGTCTGAATGCACATAGTCTAGGATTCCTTTTGTAACATGTTTTGCGACTGGGGAAGCTTTGTTTATGAGACTTCCCAAGCACACAGTCTTCGCAAACTTCAACTCATCAACCTCTTTCTCAGGCACGTATCCCTCTTTGGCTAAACTTTCATACTCTTTAGATTCATGTGTCCAAGTCTTGAGTGCCACAGACTTGTCCGGTCGCATGTTTCGTTGGAAAAGTTTACCTCACCCTTCAAATACTGATCCTTGTAGATAATACAAGCTTGATGATATTTTCCAGAGATTACCTTTTTATCATCCTTGTAGAAGTGAACCATTAAATCTTTCCCCTTAATACCTGCAACCTGAAGTCTCCAGCAATCCATATGAGATTAGGTTCCAGCTCATTCCTAGCATGTACCTTACACCGTGAGGACTACAACTGAGCCATCTAGATTTCTTATCCTTATCTTCCCGATCCCTTCGATATTGCTGGTGAGTACAGCACTTTGCCTCCTTTGAACTCTTCCAGATCGAACAGAACTCTTTGTCTGGAGTGATGTGAAAAGAACAACCAGAGTCCATGACCCACTCTTCATGTGTGTCTTGAGTGCTCACGGTTAACACCAGAGGCTGTTTCGGTTCCCTCTGCAATGTTTGCTGAGTTCTCTGGTTTGTTGTACTTCCTATCAGGACACTCCCTTTTCTAGTGCCCCTCCTTTCCCACAAATAAAAGCAGTCCCTTGTTACTCTTAGGTCGAGACTTTTGACCTACCAAATCTGCTCTTCGATCTTCCCTTCCATTCCTTCCACTGCCACGGTTTGACCTGCTATCTGATCTGCCTCTATCAACATATAATCCTTCCCTACGGACCTCGAACCCTTCCGCTTTCAATAAGTTCTCGTTCCTTTGACCTTGCAGCTCCAGTAAACCTCACTGAGACTCAGGGTATCTCTACCATATTTTAGAGTCTCTTTTCAAACTGATCTACCGGTGCGATAGTGAGCTCAATAGCAAGATAGCTTGTTACCTCCTCAGACACTTCTACTTGTAGATTGTTGAGGTCTGCCACCAGTTTCAGAAATCATCAACATTCTCGTCGATGCTCTTGGAATCAGACATCTTGAATGTATAGAACCTTAGCTAAGGTAGATTCTATTCGGCGAAGATGTCTCCATGTACAACTTGTTCACGTTGACCACATTGATGCTGCTGTTTCGCAGTGTGTGATCTACTTAGGACTTTATTACCCACGTTCAACACTATCAAGTCCTTGCCTTCTCAGATTCTCAACTTGACTGATCTATACTCGAACTGTCTCTGCAATTCCTGCTAGTCCTTCTGCGGATCTTCATAGCTGCCTCAAGCTCTTCCTTTGCAGTAGGTGGATCCTTTAACAGCTTCTCATCATCCAGAATACTCTTCAAACCAGTACCCAAGTGTGCCAACATCCTGACCTTCCACAGTGAAAGTCCTCAGTTCATCAACCTGTCCACTTCAATCCGTGAGTTGGACATGCTGACCTTCCTCTTAGCTTCGATTAATCACACGCCCTTGAACCTGAGAGCTCTGATACCACTTATACGATTTCAGCCTCGTATGATTCCACCAACCTAAGCGACCAACTTGTTACTTGAAGTGTAGTAATGAACACAAGCAACTTTAACGAGTTTCCGGCTCTCAAACCCGGTACGTCTCGTGGGAGAAACTCTTGCTCCCAAACTCCACTAGATCAATAAAAGAGTTACAGATAACCAATCCACTTATAGATTGTGATGGTTAAAAAACACCAAGAAGACACAATTAGTCTCAGGTCTTT
>CAJHQP010009110.1:0-23816 GCA_905132765.1 Moricandia arvensis
CTCAATCATCAACCCATTTGAATAGATAATGCAACCCAATTATTTCATAAAATATACCTTATTATTATATACTCTTGACTATGATTGATACATATAATTTTTCTTTTCATCAAACGGCTGTTGATTGATACATATATAGTTATACATTTTATTCTAATGTTGTTAATAAATTTGTTGTCAAACAAAATCAAGAATCCATAAAGGAAGTCACGTTGTGAGATTCTCATTATTTGTTTCGCTGGAGGCGTTGAAACGGCCCTCTTAACAGCTCACTTGGTTTCACATCCCTCTCCATCTTTGAGAATATTCTTCTTTTTTTTTAAATTATACATGGGTAACTTTTTTCTCATCGAAATGGATCCAGACTAGCCACGTGTTAGCAGTCTACGTTTTCAGTCTATGTATCGGTCCCACATCTCTGGTGATGCCAAAATTTTAATTTTCCAATGAAGTTTCACTGTATTGGACTGGCCCCTCAAGTTAGCCGGTTCTTTGAGATATTCTACTTGCTAGCTTGTTATATAAGTCTCTGTCTCTCTATCTCCCAAAAAATATTCCAGCATTGGCAGATAGACAATGGCATCTTTCTTGGAGAAGGCAACTTCTGCTCTTAACGAAGCCAAAGACTCCGTTACTGCCACGGCTGAATCCATCGGTGCATCTCTAACTGATGCTCAGAAAACCGTAGCGGCCTCCACTGAAACCGTCACGACCTCTCTAAGCAATGCTGGAGAAACCGCTGCAGCCTCCGCGGAGACCTTCACGAGGTCTCTAACCGATGCTGGAAAAACCGTTGCAGCCACCACTGAAACGGTTAAGACCGAGGCTGCGGCAGCACCAGAGAATGTGTCAACACAGGTTGGCTTTTTCACTCTTACACCCCTTTTAGTTACATGTATGTTGTCCCAAAATAATATGAGGGTCTTGTGTGTTTAGGCAAAAGAGGTAGTGGACAAGGCTTTCTCAAAAGGTATAGAAGGAGCCAAATCTTTGCTTCATGGTTTGGAGGAGAAGAGGACTGATATCTCCTCCAAGATCGTTGACGCTGCTACCAAGGCTGTTTCTGGCGCATCAAGCAGCACCACTGTGGAAAGCCGAGACGTTCCTGTATCCACAGACAATCAGGTCACAGATTTAAAGCAAAACTCTATACGTTCTTAAAACAAAAAATTGTCTCTTACCAGGAGGAGGTTGTAATATCATTATGTTTTGACAAAGTTTAATGTGTCTTGCAGCCTTTGTTAGCTAGTGAGCGTGGGGCTGAAACGACGCCGTGGTGGAAAACCTGTTGTGGAGTTCTTGATGTTCTCAAGACATCTACTTCAAAATGAAAGGCTTAATGCATTTCACCATGAAGGAAGAACAGAGCACTAGAAGAAAGAACCCATCCCAAAACAACTTTTGAATATGTATTTGTTTTTTTATCATTTGTTATTGTGTCTATCTTAATTTTCTTTGTTTTGTTGGGTTTTTTTTTTTTTTTTTTTTTTTGCATTTCTGTTGATATCTTCTTGAGTCTTGATTGTTTCCAAGAAGTTGTGTATGAGCCAATAAACCCAAGAAAATGTAATTTCCTTTGTGATATATGAGTGTGACGGATTCTAAAGAACTTCTAAAAGCTAAACAAAACATTCACAATAAGTTTCTCAACGTAACTAGAAACAAAACTCTTCCATATACAGAAGAAAACAAAATTCAAGATTCAGACAAAAGAAAGGGAAGACATCAAGGAAAACAACTTTTGTTGTCAACAGGAAAAAGAACTTTAACAAAAGAAACTTTAAAATGGTAAAAATATTATTTAATTTTCTCTGGGTTAGTTTACTAATTTATGTATTTTTTTGACATGTTTCCTTTTTAGCTATTAGTTTTTATTAATTTAATATTAGTCGCTAAGTTTGATGAACTAAGTTTATATGATAGATATACATATATCTTATGGAAATAAATAAAAATAATAGAAACAAATGTCATTTTAATAAATATAAATAAGAAATAGATTTTTATTTAAAAAGAGGATATATATTAAAATAAAATTAAGTAGTTATCTAATATTTTAGTGAATAAAATAAATACAAAAATTACATTATTGAAAAGGGTTATTTAAGATTGTTTACTGTCGTAAAAAAAGATTGTTTACTTATTGATTTTTTTTTTATTTCAAAAAAAAGAAAAGACTTATATATATATATATATATATATGTGTGATTAACTCTTAGGTATCTCTAGAGCCGTGGTGATTTTGAGCTTATATTCTCTATGTGATTGGATGATTGTCGATCTTTTAACATGGTTTCCCAAATATATGACTCAGAACCACCGTCTCTGATCCTCCTCTCACTTGACATCTTAGCGACAAAAGTGGGAGCATGCGATGATTAAGCCAGAGATGGAGGAGTCAGCTATCAGAACAAGCAATGCTTGTGTGGTGATGGCTGATAAAATATACACAATGGATTGTTATAGAAGCTATGTGTACGAGCCAAAGGAAAGTAAATGGGAAACAGACGTATGATAATCCGAATTATCAGCTTTGGGTTAATGCATGTGTGTTTGATGATGATGTATTGTACTACCATGATCGGGTCGTGAACACCTTAAGAGCGTATGATCCAAACCAAAAGTCTTGGGGAGTGGTGGAAGGCGTGGAAGAAGAATTGTTGGCTGAGTTAGTACGTTTAAAGCTGTAATAAGGTAGGGAACGAAGAGTAAAGGAATACTAGATCATCCCTAATCTTATGGTTATAAGAAACTAATTTCTGATCTCTCTTTTTTTTTGGGAAATAGTTTATTTATTGTTGAGTGTCACGTTAATTATAACTCCATGATATGTATTATGTGTAAGATTCTAAACCCTAAGAACTCTCAATGTTTGTTACATGTATAGTCAAGCAACCTCTTCTTGCTACATCTTTGGATACTACTAAATCTTTTCAGACTCTTTCAAAACACATTTCAAACTCAAAAATATAAAAACTAACATATTGATTCAACTTAACTCAAAACCAGAATGCAGAACTGGCTAGAGATCAAACTGTTTCACAATCTCACCGATTCATCATCTTTATCACTACAAAGACACATAGTGATGGACACATTCATATCATCACATAGATCAGACTTGATCAAACACAAACTCTCTCAACACACTTCTTTCTTCGGCATCAAGCTATGGATCCTCATCACAGCTTCCGCATCCATAGCTTTCCTCCTAGCATTCATTGTTTTTGTCTCCTTATGTTTCATCTTTCACAGGAGAAAGTGTAGACAAGAGCCATTCAGACTGAGATCAAAGCTTTGTCTGCCTTTGTCACACATTCCCTTAAACAAAGACAGACAATATAATCAGTACAACCGTTGCCCCGAGTATGTAGAGAGTGGGAGAATCTCTCAGGTTGGATGGTCCTCTGCTCATCTTCCCTACTACACTAGAAGCTTCTCCTCTACCAGCAGCAGCTTTGGAAGCTTCACCGTGTTTACGTTCATGGAGATAGAGAGTGTTACAGATGGTTTTGCAGATGAGAATCTGATTGCTAAAGGGGATTCTTCAATGGTGTATCGTGGACTCTTGATGGGTACAGTCACTGTTGCTGTCAAACGGT
Source organism: Moricandia arvensis (assembly GCA_905132765.1). Classification (NCBI taxonomy): domain Eukaryota; kingdom Viridiplantae; phylum Streptophyta; class Magnoliopsida; order Brassicales; family Brassicaceae; genus Moricandia; species Moricandia arvensis. Next base: position 3,603 of record CAJHQP010009110.1, read on the forward strand.
TCTTCCCCATCTATCAAAGGTTTTTAACTCTTCTATTTGACCTCCTCGATTGTTTACCTGGCATGTTCTGATCACAGCCGGATGAAACATTAGCTCCACCCTCAAAATATAAAGAGCTATTATACATAAGTTGTATGGTCTCCAAATTGTTGAAAGTTTTTTGTTTATTAATACTAATCTGAAAATGTTTATGACTCCTAAATCTCAGATCAAACCCTATTTGTTTGTGTTAGAATCTTGATATTTTGATACAAGACAATATTACAATCAGGTATGGGGATAATGATTTCATAACAAGAGCTGAGATGATTGCAAACGTTAGACATAAGAATGTTGTGAGACTCTTCGGATACTGCATTGAAGGAGACGAGAGGTATATACATATATATTACCTCTGCTGTTTGACTTGCGTTGGATGCTAAACTCATATGCCTGTATGAACTTTAGGGTTCTTGTGTACGAGTATGTAGAGAAAGGCGATTTGCACGAATGGATTCATGGATCTTCAGGGAGAAACCTACCTCTGACTTGGAGTAAGAGGATGAAGATCATTCAAGGAGTAGCAAAAGGGTTTGATCTCTTCTCTTGGCAAATTACTAGAGAACATTGTTGTTTCATTATGTTTTATGTGTTTCAGATTGGCCTATTTTCATGAAGACATTGAACCAAGGATCACTCATCAATACATAAGACCGAGCAAGATTCTTCTTGATTATCAATGGAACCCTAAGATAATACTAGCTATTCCAAGTCACAGTGATATTCCAATGAACTCAGCTTTTATTCCTTCACCTAATAATGTGGATGAGAAAATCGACGTTCATTGCTTCGGGACTTTGATAATGGAGCTTGTCTCCGGGAGAGTCTCTGAAGACCAAAGCTCACCACATGTAAGCGTACACATAACACATATAGTACAACACAAACCCTTTGTTATATGTGAATGTGATGTACCATTCTTAAGCTTCTTTGCAGGTTTATCTAGTGGACTGGATCAAAGAGATGGTGGTGAATCATATGATAGTAGATGTTCTTGATCCTAGCCTCCCGGAGTTTCCAACACTAAAAGAACTCAAACGGATTGTCTTGATTGCCTTGCGCTGTGTTGATCCTGAAATAGAACAGAGACCTAAAATGGGAGATGTGATTCACATGCTCCAGCCACATGACTTGCTACTGAGTAGTAATGTAATTGATGAGACTTTTATTTTGTGTTTCTTGTTCACCAAGCTACCTTAACCAGTGTTCATCTCTTAACCTCTTACATTACTTTGTTCTGTCTCTGGTGCAGGCAATACGTAAGCCTCAGAAGGTAACCAGGTCACACGAGGTATCTACAATCAGTATCATCGGAACATGAATCCCAAGCCAACAATAAATACTTGCTAGTTTTTGGAGTTACCATGCCATATGGAAGCATTTAAACGACATGGTTGTCTGAGACGTGTGCCAATAAAATCCATTGTTCTGCTTTCCAATCTCCTTTGGCATCATATCTGATCATGCAACTGTCCATATATGTCTTTCTTTATCACTTCTTTTTCCATAGTTTTGAATTGAACTTCCTTTGTTCTATTCTACGTCCAGTTAATATTTTGAGACATGATTAATTGCATCTTTTGTTACTTAACATTCGATAAACTCAAGTTTTCATGTGTTTTCTTGGTAATATCGTTAGTAAATGAGATTATTAGTAATATGTTTTGCAGTAACTATGTATCATCATCATTTCAGTACACATGTTTTCCCTGTACATACAATACAAATTTGCACAGTTATACTCTATTTTTATCTTTGTAATTGTAACCTAATTTGTATTTTGATATGATATTTCACTAAGCAACAATGTCTTGTATACAAAGATGTTGGGGATTAAAGAAAAGGCACAACTCAAGTAGATAAACAATGAGCAAAGAGGACTATGGACGAGTCTTTAAACAAAAACAAAAAAGCCACTTGATAATCAAATCCTATTAAACCAGCATAAACCGTATGTCAAACCGATTCCCTAATTGGCTAGTAGTGACAAAGTTCTGTCGTAATCAAATTCGCGCAGAAAAAAACAATTAAATTTAATTTTGGTTTGGATTATCCAATAAGTGTTGGTCAGATCCGGTTCATTTAGTTAACCACTAAAGGAAGAACACGTTAGCTCTTTTTCACGAACCACATCTGTTACCTTCAAAAAATCCCCAAACTCCACTCATTCATCTTCCCCTCTCCTTGTCCACTCTCATCTGCAATCGATACAGGTTCTTCTTCTTCCTTATTCTTTTGTCCATGAATCTTACTAGGTTTTGTTCCTACTTCGTCACTCGTTTGCTATCATATCTAACTACTTTTTATTCGTTCCTGCTCGATTTCATTACAGATGGCAGCTTCATCTACCTGTCTTGTCGGAAACGGATTGTCACTACACACAACCAAACACAAGTTAATCAAACATTTCCCCCGCAGACAGATTGGTCTTTCCTCAGTTACCAGAACATCCAAGGTTAATGTCGTGAAGGCTTCTTTGGATGTGAAGAAACACGAAGGAAGAAGAGGTTTTCTCAAAGTCTTGTTAGGAAACGCTGGAATCGGTTTGCTTGGAAGTGGCAAAGCAAACGCTGATGAACAAGACGCTTCTTCTTCTTCTTCTTCAAGGATGTCATACTCTAGGTTTCTTGAGTATTTGGACAAGGACAGGGTGAGTAAAGTGGATTTGTATGAGAACGGGACGATAGCTATTGTGGAAGCTGTTGCTCCTGAGTTGGGGAACCGTGTTCAGCGTGTTCGTGTTCAGCTTCCAGGGCTAAGCCAAGAGCTTTTACAAAAGCTGAGGGCTAAGAATATTGATTTCGCAGCGCATAATGCTCAGGAAGATCAAGGCTCTGTGTTGTTTAACTTGATTGGTAATCTTGCTTTCCCTATGCTTTTGATTGGTGGTTTGTTCCTTCTCTCGAGAGGCTCCCCTGGAGGTATGGGTGGTCCAGGTGGTCCTGGTGGCCCGCTTCAGTTTGGTCAGTCTAAAGCTAAGTTCCAAATGGAACCAAACACTGGTGTGACGTTTGATGATGTTGCTGGAGTTGATGAAGCAAAGCAAGATTTCATGGAGGTTGTGGAGTTTTTGAAGAAGCCTGAGAGGTTCACTGCGGTTGGTGCTCGGATCCCGAAAGGTGTTCTGCTTATTGGTCCTCCTGGTACTGGGAAAACGCTTTTGGCTAAAGCTATTGCTGGTGAAGCTGGTGTGCCTTTCTTCTCCATCTCTGGATCTGAGTTTGTTGAGATGTTTGTCGGTGTTGGTGCATCCAGGGTCCGTGATCTTTTTAAGAAGGCTAAGGAGAATGCTCCTTGCATTGTCTTTGTAGATGAGATTGATGCTGTTGGTAGGCAAAGAGGAACAGGAATTGGTGGAGGTAATGATGAAAGAGAACAGACTTTGAACCAACTGTTGACTGAGATGGATGGATTTGAAGGTAACACTGGTATTATCGTTGTTGCTGCAACCAATAGAGCAGACATTCTTGACTCTGCTTTGTTGAGGCCAGGACGGTTTGACCGGCAGGTATTATCTGGTTAATGCACATTGATATATTCTCTCGTAGAGCTGGTGCATAGCTTATTAGTTTCTGTGATGCAGGTAAGTGTTGACGTTCCAGACATTAAGGGGAGAACAGATATTCTCAAGGTTCATGCTGGTAATAAGAAGTTTGAAAATGATGTCTCACTTGAAGTAATAGCAATGAGAACACCTGGATTTAGCGGAGCAGATCTGGCTAACCTCTTGAATGAGGCTGCCATATTGGCTGGACGACGTGCGAAGACAGCGATATCATCGAAAGAGATTGATGACTCCATTGACAGAATCGTTGCTGGCATGGAGGGAACTGTGATGACTGATAGCAAGAGTAAAAGCTTGGTTGCTTACCATGAAGTTGGTCATGCCGTGTGTGGGTAAGTAAGAAATAGATTAAATAAAGCACGTCTTTATATCTTTACCGTAATCAGGAGCATACTTGGTTCTTTGCAGAACATTGACTCCAGGACATGACGCTGTGCAGAAGGTAACGTTGGTACCAAGAGGCCAAGCGAGAGGTCTTACTTGGTTCATTCCATCAGATGACCCTACTCTCATCTCCAAGCAACAACTCTTTGCAAGAATTGTTGGTGGACTCGGTGGTAGAGCCGCTGAAGAAATCATCTTTGGTGAGCCTGAGGTTACTACTGGTGCGGTTGGTGACTTGCAACAGATCACTGGTTTGGCTAAGCAGGTAGCTAGCTATAACACTTTCAGCTTCATGCTCGTACCTAATGATAAGTTTTTGATATTGAGACCATTGGTTATTTTACTATGCAGATGGTAACAACATTTGGAATGTCTGAAATCGGACCATGGTCGTTGATGGATTCATCGGCACAAAGCGATGTGATCATGAGGATGATGGCAAGAAACTCCATGTCTGAGAAGCTTGCAGAGGACATTGATACTGCAGTGAAGAAACTATCAGACAGTGCATACGAGATAGCTCTAAGCCACATAAGGAACAACCGTGAAGCCATGGACAAGATCGTTGAAGTGCTACTCGAGAAAGAAACTATTGGAGGCGACGAGTTCAGGGCAATTCTCTCCGAGTTCACTGAGATCCCGCCGGAAAACCGAGTTCCTGTCTCAACCACAACCTCAACACCAACACCAGCTTCTGTCTAGGTAATGAATGTGTTATACTTTGATTTTTATGTACATTTGTACTGTCGAACTTGAGATCTAGAAATGTGGTAATGTCCCAAATACTGTGTAACAAGTAAATGTTTAAAGTGGAATTGGTATATTCACCAAAAAAGCTGTGTTCCAAGCTTGAACACCTTCTTTAGGATTGAGTTCAACAATCTTTATTGAATTAGTTATCCAGATTTGACACTCTTAACTATAGATTAAAAGGTGTTTGCAAGCTTTGCATAAGCATGTCACCACGCAATCATGTTCTGTAAACTTATTTACATTCTCTCAGTAATCAAACTTAGAAACAAGAGTAACATCATTGTCCATGTTACCAAACCTTTAAGCATTCAATGGCTTCACGCCACTTCCATTTCCATGAGCAGCTCTCTCTTCTTGCCCTTTCTTCACCCACACCATTGTAGCAGTCTCTATCGGCTTTCTACCTCGTCCAAGAGGCAAATCATTTCTCGTTTGTGCCTTGAGTTTTCTGGTTTCTTGGCCTCTTTTAATAGAAAGATCCTTAAATTGTGTTTCTATGGCCGTCACAGCTTTCTCAACACTTTTGTTTTCTTTCTTCCTATTAACTCGAATCTGATCTTTCACCTGAGTGTGCATCTCAGCCGGCTTGATTGATCCACACTCTTCAACCTCTTGAGTTGTTCTCTTCTTCTTCTTACTATCATATCGTTTCCTACGTCCCCTCTTCTTCTCCGGTAATACCTCACCTTCACGGCTAGTAATCATAGCCGTTTCCTCCTCTTCCTCCTTCTCAGCCAATCTTGCTTCTCCGCCGTCAGTAGATTCGTCTTTCTTACTGTTCCTGCCACAATGCTTCTGATCGCTTTGAGTCAAACGCATCTCATCGAGATCCTCCCGTGATTTCTTCAGATCGTCTTGTATCGTTTGCTGTTCTTCAGCGTGTTGATTACGTCGTGTCTCTTCCTCTTCTTCTTCCTTTCGCTTCAGATCTTTCTCTTTGATCCAACGCTCCCGGAGCTGAAGGATGCTGACGTAGTTAGCCGGAACTGAAGGAGTCATCTTCCTTTTGACGTCCATCGAAGTATCTTCCTTCGCACCTTCGCTCGCCCAAGCTTTAATAAAGAAGATATACAGTAAATAAACAAAATGGAAGGAAGAAAAGGTCCATCGTAGTGGGCCCTTTGGATCCTATAGGCCCATTGGCCCGTCACTTCCTTTTTTTTTTTTTTTTTTTTTTTTGGTGACCATGTATATAATTTAAGGTTTCATTTTCAGTATATTGTTGTTTGTTAACACTCGTTTTCTACTTTTGTAGCCAAGAAAAATAATAAGAATAAAAGTTTTTTTTCTCCAGATATCCTGGAATCCCTCATATTCAAATTTAAAGTTATAACAATAAAATTTGCTGAATTTACCCAATTCCCAAATTCCTAAAAAAATTGTTCTTTGAATTTAGAATATACTTCAAATTCTCCTTAATCACTCATAATCAACTTTACAATAAAATTTGCTGAATTTACTCTAATCCGAAATTCCTTTAACTTGTTGTTTTCTTTGAATTTTAGAATATATTCATTTAATCATCAATCAATCCAATAGATTCCTACTATAATATATGTAAATGAGAAGTTTTTTTTGTTTTCACATGAGCCATAGTTCAAAAAAAAAAAAAGGTTTTGTTTTCAGATTCGTAGATTAGTTTATACTGTAACAATTATGTTTGATGCAATTAAATGTTATGTACGACGTTTCTGTTTGTCAAATTTAGTAACGTAAAAATCGGAATTCAGGTGTTGGGAGACTGAAATGGTAAAAAATTCTGACACAAGAAGAAACATTTATTTAATTTTGTTGTTATAAAGCATCAGTTATGTAATCTAATACTAGCAGTATATCTTATCTCACACACACAGTCCAAGGCCAACTAGCTTCTCTCATTCGTCCTCATCTGCCTAAACTTCGTATCGTATCGTGTCGTGTCGTGTCGCTACTTCTCCATTAATAACGCTCCCCCTATTTAAATCATCCAACCATTCTCTCCTTGTGCGATTTAGCTAGAAAGAGAGAAAAAAAAAGAGTTATGGCGATGACAATCCGTAACTCAGCTTCCCGGGGAACGATGATGAGTCGTCCGATCTACAGTTTGAGATGTATGTCTTCTTCATGGTGGAAGAACGTGGAGCCTGCTCCCAAAGATCCCATCCTCGGAGTCACCGAGGCTTTTCTCGCTGATCCTAGTCCCGACAGAGTTAACGTTGGTGTGCTCAGTCTTATGGACATTTCCTTTTCCTTTTCATCTATTAGAAATCTTCTCCTGAGAATGTTTTTAGAATCTCATTTGGAGCTGAAAGTCTCAAGAGATCATGTAATAGACACCAGAGCTCATTAGCTCAACTCGAAAGTACCTTGTTTTCAAAAGTTTTTAGTTCGACCTCTAGAACAAAACTGGTATTCCATGATGTGGGGTTCCAGAAGACTATGGACTTATGTCTGAACCTATATTGATAAAATAGCTTATAGACAGTTTGCATGCTGTATTTTACTTTATGTTGATGAAGTTATTTGTATTACTAGGGAGCATATCGTGATGATAATGGGAAGCCTGTTGTCTTGGAATGTGTTAGAGAAGCTGAACGAAGGATTGCTGGCACCTCCTTCATGTAATATTCTTTTTTTTTTCTCTTCAGTTTTAATGCTTCTGTTGATTTGTTCCTGAATTGTGTAACTGAAGAAAATAATATGTGTGCTTAGCTCAGTTACCCTGTCCTGTATGCATAATGTTAAGAAGATCAACACCAGACTCATCTGAACTAATATCTTTTGTGTTTATCCATTAAAGGGAGTACCTACCTATGGGAGGGAGTGTGAAAATGATGGAGGAAACATTGAAGCTTGCCTATGGGGACAACTCTGAATTTATCAAAGACAAAAGAATAGCTGCAGTTCAGTCTCTGTCCGGAACTGGTGCATGCCGACTCTTTGCTGACTTCCAGAAACGTTTCTGTCCCGGTTCACAGATCTACATTCCTGTTCCAACCTGGTCCAAGTGAGTTTCAATACATTTGAACTTTACCAATTTACAATGTGAACCAAAATAGTATAATAGCTTTATGTTGTCTCTTCTGTGAGCAGCCACCACAACATCTGGAGAGATGCACAAGTCCCTCAAAAGACGTATCATTACTATCATCCAGAAACCAAGGGTTTAGATTTCTCAGGATTGATGGATGATGTGAAGGTTTAGCAAGCATTCTACTTCTACATTTTTATCCTTGTTGATGATAACCTCTTAATCCTTTTTCTTATAGAGTGCTCCAGAAGGCTCCTTCTTCCTTCTTCATGCTTGTGCTCATAATCCTACTGGAGTCGACCCTACAGAGGATCAATGGAGAGAGATCTCACAGCTATTCAAGGTGATATTTGTTTGCTTATCATTCACTCTTTGTCTCCCTTATCTGTCCGGAGCAGACTAACAGGGAAACTCATTTTCAGGCCAAAAATCATTTTGCATTCTTCGATATGGCATATCAAGGTTTTGCTAGTGGTGATCCAGCGAGAGATGCCAAGTCCATCAGGATCTTTCTCGAGGATGGTCACCATATTGGGATTTCTCAGTCCTATGCCAAAAACATGGGACTATACGGCCAGAGAGTCGGTTGTCTCAGGTATAATATTCATTTTTAGACACTCAAAACACATCACTAAGCATACACATTATGAAGATTACTACTTTTATCTTCTGCTGCAGCGTGCTTTGTGAAAATGAAAAGCAAGCCGTGACTGTGAAAAGTCAGTTGCAGCAACTAGCTAGACCAATGTATAGCAACCCACCTTTACATGGAGCTCAAATAGTCTCAACCATTCTCGGAGACCCAGAGTTAAAGAGTTTGTGGCTAAAGGAAGTTAAGGTAACATTTACAGTTCCACCACATTGTATCCCATGTTCACTCTTTTGTGTTTGATTATTCAACTATAAGAACTAGAATCTGATAAGCTGTACTGTAAAAAAATAGATCATGGCTGATCGGATAATTGGAATGAGAACTACTTTGAGAGAAAGCCTAGAGAAGTTAGGATCCCCTCTATCATGGGAGCACGTAACCAAGCAGGTAATTACTAACAATGTTATATTTTATCAACATGTCATTTTCTATCCTATAATCATTCACACATACTTACGTAACCATATGTGTGGGGAAACAGATTGGAATGTTCTGCTACAGTGGGCTAACACCAGAACAGGTTGACCGGTTAACCAGCGAATATCACATCTATATGACCCGTAATGGCCGTATCAGGTACTTCTCTACTTGTTAATCTTAATGCACTTACAATTGTTAGCAAATCATTGATGTTTTTGTGGTTGCAGTATGGCTGGTGTTACAACAAGCAATGTGGGATACCTTGCGAATGCTATAAATGATGTCACCAAGTCATCTTAATTTATTTTATTTACATATCTCCACCCAAACATGATTTTTTTTGCTTCATGTTGACGAGTCAATAAGACACATGAAACTTCTTCTTCTTCAATAGTTTTCTATGCACAACAAGACGTTTCTCTTTCATTTTATCTTATATTTTGTGGCATCAACCAAATGCCTTATTTACTTTATAGAAAGCCCGAGTCTCTTCATTCAACATTTTGTCATCATCCATCTAGGAATTTTTTTGTTGTAAACTGGCAGTATGGAAGCAGCCACAACTCTTATTTGAATCATGGCATGTTTGGCTAATCTTGCTATGAAGTTAGTTTTGGAGAGTGATTCAAATATTTTGGTGAAACAGTAGCTGAACCTCGAGGATGTTCAAGGCTTAAAGTTTATACTAAGAAAATAAGAAGATTCATTAGGCCAACCATCAACTTCAAACGGAGACAAGACAACCAATGTGTCAATCTTATAACCAATAAAACCTCTTTCTTATGCAATTCATGATTCTAATTCATTGATATGATTCTTATGGGTTGAGAAGCTGAAACTATACAATTCTTCTTGGTTATAGTTTATATATATTGAATAAATATGTTTTATATTAACTTACGTTTTACTTCGCTATTTTATTATAACATGATATGACGTGTAATATAAATTATAATATGATATAGTAAAATGAAACTCAAAGATAATGAACTATTGAGAGAGAATATTATTGATAACAGAAGGATCCAAGAGTCCTACCCTATACTACATTCAAATACATATTGTCATTACTTTCAACAATAAAAAGATAATGCACATATTGTGCTTAGATATGCCTAGATGTCCGAACACGTTCGGATTAGTAGTTAAAGTCAAAGAAACTCACTTAAGTACCAAGAGATATCTCATTTGTGTGATACTAGCATCCTCCTCCTCCACCACCACAACCGCCACCACCACAACCGCCTCCATCACTACAACCGCCTCCACCGCCATAGCCGCCTCCAAGACAACCAGAACGTTTCTTCTTCTTCTTTGCGCAAGTAAACACCACCATGGATACAAGCGTTAAAGATACAAGAATCATGAAGATGATCAACAAACCATCTCCTAAAGCAGTAGTTTCTTTCATGTCTACCTAGCTGATGAAGAGAAACCTCTCTCTCTTTTTTTCTAATAATCTTCTTACTAGCTACTCTTGAAACATATTGAACCTTTCATGACACTATAAAGAGGATGAAAATTTAAATTTCTCACACACCAAGACTTGTTTCAGTATACAATTGTTTTAATATCCATTAAGGTAGTGTATTCAATTCAGTTCTGCAGTTTTTCAGGTTTCCTTTCTAGTACCTCTACATTTCAGAAACATAATTACAAAAGAACAAAAAAAAAGTCTTATTACTAGTAGAAAATATATACAGAGAAGGGCAAAAGAAACAGTGTCACGTAGCATTATGGAGAAGTATTATTGCCACAAAAATCTCTGTTAAAATGAGCTGTACATCAACCCCCAACACGTGACAGACAATGTTTAAGACAATTATCTCCACAGCTTTTCTCTTATTTATTGTTAAAATTTACAAGTATTTTGGTGTGGAAAACATACAAGGCCGTCTTGTTACGCCTCTGGTATAGGGTTGAGTGTCTCCTGAAAGACCAAAGCATGTTCAACAAGTAAGCTAATCAAGTAGCTAATAAACAGAACCAAGCAAGCATTGACTATGAAAAGTTAGAGACATTAGTTTTACCTTGGAGAAACACACAAACCCTTGTTGTGTATTAGAGGTTTTGACCATAGTTTCCCACTTGGGATTAGCTTGATTAATCTTATTATTATTATCAGCGGCAAGAGACTGTAACCATGTGAATGAGTTGTTCTTTGATGGGATTGTTGGCAACGTACGCTTTAACCAAGAATCTGAAGGAGCTTTCGGTAGTGGTGGTGGTGACACAATATGATAAGTTGAAGAACGATGGTGAAGCCTGGAACTTTCAAGATTCGTTGTGTTTCTCTGCAACTTGACTTCAAGATCAATCTTCTCCTTTGTCATCTCTACTACCACATTGGATTCTGGCACTGCAACAGTAGCTTGATCATGACATTCAGTGAAAGCCTCATCTCTTATAACACTTTGCTCGGTCGTTTTAGGCTGCGAGATAGCTTCTTCACCGGGTCCAGTCAAGTTCTGAACCTCTTCTTTAACAGGAACAACAACATCTCTTGAAGATATCTCCATGGAGTCTTCTTGTACCTTCTTGTCTACTGAATGCACAGTATCTACATACAGAGTTTTCTCGGCCACAGGAGCCTGGGAAGAAGGTTTCCATGTATTATCATCACTAGCCAAAAGCTCACCAAAGTTTTTGCTGACTTTAGTGCGTGAAGTGCAAGATTTTTCAACTTTTTCCTTTGCTTCTGGACCAGAAGATACTGTTAACTTCATCATATCTTCATTTACAGATTCATTGTTCTGCTATGGAAAAGAAAACAAAGCAACGTGATCAGAAGAAAAGTTATGAACGTGATGCTGAAGAAGACAGTGAGAAGGAGAGGTGAACAGTTACCTTGTTCTGCCTCTCATTAGAATCTTGATACTTAGAACGCATACGACGAACTGAAACACCTCTCTGTGCCTGCAGTCTCACAGATGGAACATGATTTAATACTCCAAAAGAAGCAACCATGCTGCTAGTGCTCCCATCTTCCTCTTGTTGACCAGGTGAATGACGAAACCGATATGGTTTATCCCCAGCTTTGTTCTGTTTCTCCTTAACCTTTGCTGCTTCCTCTGGTTTAGGAGGTTTCCTAGCAAGATGTGGAGGAGGTGTCTCTGAAGTCAAGGCCTTAGCTGCAGGCAAGAATCTCCCCATCATCAGATCCTGTGTTTGTCTATCACTAGATAAGGCTCCAAATGGCTCTACTAACGTCCCATGACTACTAACATTACTACAGTTGTAGAAAAATGACTCAGATCTTGAAAGTGTATCAGCTGCATCAAGATAAGTATCATCATCCACATGGTTAGCTCTAGTTTCAGGCTTCCTCACTGACACTCCTCGTTCTCTAACTCTCCCAGGAGGTAGCTTTGGCACATAATGTGGCTCGACAAAGCTTTGTAAATCCGGTTTGGTTTCGTCTTTTGGCTTTCCTGGCTTGTGTTCCCACTGAAAAGGGACGAATCCTGGATTCCTTACAGGACCTGACTTAATATCAGACTTGTAAACCGGTGGAGAAGCAGGAGGGATCTTGTTGGTTAGTGAATCAGAGGATCTTGGTTTGCTCTCGGACTCTGAAGCTTGTGTAGGCCGTCTAACTGATAGAAGCGGGCGGTTGAAGTCCAGCTGCTTCTCTTCCATTGTCAAGCTCCCCATTAACATAAAGTCAGATGTTTCTGCCATAACCAAGTTCATTATTAGAAGACTTGCATAAACTTGTTACTTGTCAAGAATCTAAGCCAAGACTATCACTAATGTCACAGAACCTTCAAGTTCGAAACCCAAAATCAAAACTAAATAGTCAGAGATAGAGAGAGAGACAGAGAATGTGTTTAATGGTCGTTATACCAAGAAACGAGATGATGATGATGATGATTAAGCTTTCTTCTCAACTTCTTGAAAACTTATCAAGATTTGTGAAAATATCAAGCTTGTGAGGCTATAATATTGAAAACGAAACAAGAGAACCCCACAAAATACAGATATGCTTGACCCCATCAATAATGAACCCAAAATCTTTTTTTTTTTACTATGTAACATAAGCAGATACATATTCGTAACTAAGCTGAAGATTGAGCTTCTTGCTTGAAGAAACAGAGTAAGAGAGGAAGAAGACGAGACAGAGAAAAGACTATACACTAATACACACGGATATAGAACTATACATATATTGAGAAAGAGAAAGAGAGAGGAGGGAGATACCTCATTCCAGTGAGCAAACGCGGGATTGAAGAGACAGAGGAGAAGGAGAGGTAAGTAGAGAAGATGATTGATTTGGGAGAGAAGACATATAATAATAATGAAGCGACGTGGTGAAAAAGAAAGGAACAATACTATATGAGCTTGCCATATCCCTCTTTCACTTTAGTCCGCGTCATTTTTAAATTCTAATTAAATTTATTAGTATACTCTAATCCATGTAAATTTATTTAAAATGTTTTTTTTTTGTTCACACTAGTTAGTAGTTTTTTTTTTTTTTTTTTTTGAAACACTCACACTAGTTAGTAGTTACCTTTCCTTTGTTTCATTATAAAGTCTTCTTCTTTTTTTGTTTGAACATTTTTATAAAGTCTTCTTTGCGACCATATCATGTGCTTCGTATAATTTGAGGGGATTTTGGTAGGCGTGCAAGCTATGTTATACGGGTCGATTAATTACTCTTAATGTTTTTTGATTATGAATCATTTATGAAAAACAATGAATAAAAGTTGTTAACTACCACGTGGTGTTCTTTAGCTTTCTTCCTATGATACAAGATGGGACGACGATAAGTATATACTAGTCTCTTAGTGTAAGGTAGTATTTGGCAACAACAACCTATATATTTCTTCAGATTTTGATCTTTTAAAAGTTATGATAATATCTTTCTTAACAGAAATATATTTTTATACAAAAAGGTACAACTGTCTTTTGTTGCATACTATAAACACATTAAATTAAAGAGCATCGATAAATCCTACTTTCATATATTAAACGTGTGAATGAGTTCAGGGAACAGATCCGACTTACAAGAGAAAGATTAAAAAAAAAAGAGATAACAAAAATGTAATGATTTATTCAATAATGAAGGAGAGAATATATAGTGGTGATCAAAAAAGAGAATATGGCAGCTGCTAGGTTGTCATAAAATTATTTATAACTAAACAAACACTAGTGACCAAAACAAGAAAGAAAGGAACCTTTCTTTGCTAACATTGGGACTTGGGGAGCGTAGATTTATCATAAGCATATGGATACGTTGCTTTTTTTTCCCTTTTCCAACTAATGATACGTTACTTTTTTTTTTTTGAACATAATGATACGTTACTTTACATTGTTGATTTCAGAAAATTGTTTGTATTTGATTTTATTATTATGAGTTCAGAGTTCCAAGTTCCTGACAAACACAATTCATATACCTCTGACATTTTTATTGGTAGCTAGTCGAGATCTAATCTAGTCACACTCTTTCAATAATGAATTTGATTACATAGCTACAAAAACAAGTCTTTTAAGGAAATGACTATTTCTATTGTAGTATTTTATAAACCTGCAAGGACATGGGGTCCTTGTTGATACAGTCATCAGATCTCCATTCTTTCGTCATTATATCATGCAGGCCCGTCTCATGTGAGGGTGGTCGTCGAATGTACGACCGACGTAACTGGTCATGTGGTTCATTATTACAAACAATTTATTTCGTAATCCTACAAATAACATACTATCGAATGTACGACCGACGTAACTGGTCTTGTGATCAATTTTGTTCCAAACAATTTATTTCGTAATCCTACAAATAATATATACTCAAGAGGTTTCAAGCGTGAGTAAGGGTAAGAACAAATTTAATACAGAAAAAATTGGAACTATCATAGCCGAATTTTTCTGGTTATTACTTTAATTTACTTAGGATTTGTGGTTATTGATCCGTAATTGCAATTTCATATATGTTTATCTGTTTTAGATTTTAATTAAGAACTAGATTCTAACCCGCGATAAAGCGCGGATAATTTTTCGATGAAATTTTATATAACGATTTTTTTATTTATTTAAAGTAAACTTTGGTATAAAATAGGTAATCCGAAGTCCAAACCGAATTCAAACTAAAAAACTGATGTGTATATACCCAGTTGTACACATATATAATTATTTTATATTAGTAAATAAAATATAATTAATTAGTTATTTAAATTTAGTGTAATATAAATTGAATTGATTATTTTAAAATAATAATAGATTACTTATTTAGTTCCTTAATTTTAGGTTAATATATATATATATATATATTTAATAATATCCAAGTTATGTAGAAATAGAAATAATAGAAAATTTAGGTAATGATATTACCTAAACTATTTATAAGTAGATAAAAATAGGACTCTGTTTTAATATATTAGACTAGATTCGAACCCGCGCGTTCGAGCGGATATTAGTTATTTTATTATTAAAAATTAAATTAATAGTAAAATAAGTAGTTAGATTATAACAATATAATTTACATACTATTTTGTTATGTTTTTATATTTATATGTGCAGAATTTTATATGTATTTTTATATTCCATGATACATAAAATAGAAATAAAAATTGTAGTTAATAAGATAAACTTAATAACGTACATATATTGTTATTAGTTGATATTAAACTATCAATTCATTGGTGAAATATTTGATACAAACAAATTTTAATCAATGGAAAACAATATTTGATACAAAAAAAATTAATCAACGGAAAACATAATTTTTTGGGTTTTAATTAAGTACTTTAACTTTTTTTTTAAACCAATAATCTTTTTTAATCATAATGGTGATGATTGGTTCGAATATATCTGAAAAAAAATATAGCTGTAAAAAGTTAGCTATAGATAAGTTAATTGTAGCTGTAAAGTTGTTAATGTAGATTTTTTTTTTTGCAAAGACCTTTGTTATAGTTAAATTGTAGCTGTAAAGTTGTGATTAAAATATAATTAAAAGATTTATTATAATTTTGAAATAATAATAAGATAAATGTTAGTGATTTATAACTAAACCAGTTACTATATTTTAGCAGATTTAAGATACTTGTTAATTTCTTTTTTTTTAATCAGTTATTTTCTTTGGATGGTTAGAGAAATAACTGGTTTGTTAGTATTATTAGTTTTGTAAATATTTTAGTAAAGATGGGGAGAAATTAACTTTTGTATCTTCCACGATTAAACAATAAACTAAATTTAAAAAGTTTTTCTTTAGAAAAATCGAGTACGAAACATGAAGAAAGTCATATCCATTTGCGTATTAGAAACTGATGTGTTGTGATTTTGCATAGTTTTAGCTTTGTTATTTCATATATATTCATGCATTAATCTTAAATTTAGGTGCATTTAGAGTCTATTACATGTACATTTGCATCTTGTAGGTGTTGGATGAGCTATTTGGAGCTTTGGAGGTGATTAGAACACAAAAGGAGCAAAAATAAACATCAATCGATCGATTCAAATACATGGGAAAAATGGATCGATCGATCAAGAAAGCCGAGAGAAAACGAGAAAAGTGATCGATCGATCCGAAATCCAGATCGATCGATCGGGACATGGATCGATCGATCCATTTACATGAAAAAAATGGATCGATCGATCGGGACAGCCTGTGTCACTTTTTCATGTGCTGGACGAGTTTGGTGGATCAAATGGCCTAACTTTCTCTACCTTTTCTGAAGAGCCAAGTCTACATTTGCCTTGTAAAGGGTCAAAAGGTGTGTGCAAATGGGATAAAGTGGAAGAAACATCAATGAGTGTGTTTTATTTTAGATCTAGATCTTAACTTTGTAACATGGGGGGTGGGTTGTTCTTCACCTATAAATAGAACCCCAAACCCCATGGCAAGACACACCATCTCCTTCTGAGTCTACTTCTGTCTAATAGAGTTTATCACTAATGTCACAGAACCTTCAAGTTCGAAACCCAAAATCAAAACTAAATAGTCAGAGATAGAGAGAGAGACAGAGAATGTGTTTAATGGTCGTTATACCAAGAAACGAGATGATGATGATGATGATTAAGCTTTCTTCTCAACTTCTTGAAAACTTATCAAGATTTGTGAAAATATCAAGCTTGTGAGGCTATAATATTGAAAACGAAACAAGAGAACCCCACAAAATACAGATATGCTTGACCCCATCAATAATGAACCCAAAATCTTTTTTTTTACTATGTAACATAAGCAGATACATATTCGTAACTAAGCTGAAGATTGAGCTTCTTGCTTGAAGAAACAGAGTAAGAGAGGAAGAAGACGAGACAGAGAAAAGACTATACACTAATACACACGGATATAGAACTATACATATATTGAGAAAGAGAAAGAGAGAGGAGGGAGATACCTCATTCCAGTGAGCAAACGCGGGATTGAAGAGACAGAGGAGAAGGAGAGGTAAGTAGAGAAGATGATTGATTTGGGAGAGAAGACATATAATAATAATGAAGCGACGTGGTGAAAAAGAAAGGAACAATACTATATGAGCTTGCCATATCCCTCTTTCACTTTAGTCCGCGTCATTTTTAAATTCTAATTAAATTTATTAGTATACTCTAATCCATGTAAATTTATTTAAAATGTTTTTTTTTTGTTCACACTAGTTAGTAGTTTTTTTTTTTTTTTTTTTTGAAACACTCACACTAGTTAGTAGTTACCTTTCCTTTGTTTCATTATAAAGTCTTCTTCTTTTTTTGTTTGAACATTTTTATAAAGTCTTCTTTGCGACCATATCATGTGCTTCGTATAATTTGAGGGGATTTTGGTAGGCGTGCAAGCTATGTTATACGGGTCGATTAATTACTCTTAATGTTTTTTGATTATGAATCATTTATGAAAAACAATGAATAAAAGTTGTTAACTACCACGTGGTGTTCTTTAGCTTTCTTCCTATGATACAAGATGGGACGACGATAAGTATATACTAGTCTCTTAGTGTAAGGTAGTATTTGGCAACAACAACCTATATATTTCTTCAGATTTTGATCTTTTAAAAGTTATGATAATATCTTTCTTAACAGAAATATATTTTTATACAAAAAGGTACAACTGTCTTTTGTTGCATACTATAAACACATTAAATTAAAGAGCATCGATAAATCCTACTTTCATATATTAAACGTGTGAATGAGTTCAGGGAACAGATCCGACTTACAAGAGAAAGATTAAAAAAAAGAGATAACAAAAATGTAATGATTTATTCAATAATGAAGGAGAGAATATATAGTGGTGATCAAAAAAGAGAATATGGCAGCTGCTAGGTTGTCATAAAATTATTTATAACTAAACAAACACTAGTGACCAAAACAAGAAAGAAAGGAACCTTTCTTTGCTAACATTGGGACTTGGGGAGCGTAGATTTATCATAAGCATATGGATACGTTGCTTTTTTTTCCCTTTTCCAACTAATGATACGTTACTTTTTTTTTTTTGAACATAATGATACGTTACTTTACATTGTTGATTTCAGAAAATTGTTTGTATTTGATTTTATTATTATGAGTTCAGAGTTCCAAGTTCCTGACAAACACAATTCATATACCTCTGACATTTTTATTGGTAGCTAGTCGAGATCTAATCTAGTCACACTCTTTCAATAATGAATTTGATTACATAGCTACAAAAACAAGTCTTTTAAGGAAATGACTATTTCTATTGTAGTATTTTATAAACCTGCAAGGACATGGGGTCCTTGTTGATACAGTCATCAGATCTCCATTCTTTCGTCATTATATCATGCAGGCCCGTCTCATGTGAGGGTGGTCGTCGAATGTACGACCGACGTAACTGGTCATGTGGTTCATTATTACAAACAATTTATTTCGTAATCCTACAAATAACATACTATCGAATGTACGACCGACGTAACTGGTCTTGTGATCAATTTTGTTCCAAACAATTTATTTCGTAATCCTACAAATAATATATACTCAAGAGGTTTCAAGCGTGAGTAAGGGTAAGAACAAATTTAATACAGAAAAAATTGGAACTATCATAGCCGAATTTTTCTGGTTATTACTTTAATTTACTTAGGATTTGTGGTTATTGATCCGTAATTGCAATTTCATATATGTTTATCTGTTTTAGATTTTAATTAAGAACTAGATTCTAACCCGCGATAAAGCGCGGATAATTTTTCGATGAAATTTTATATAACGATTTTTTATTTATTTAAAGTAAACTTTGGTATAAAATAGGTAATCCGAAGTCCAAACCGAATTCAAACTAAAAAACTGATGTGTATATACCCAGTTGTACACATATATAATTATTTTATATTAGTAAATAAATATAATTAATTAGTTATTTAAATTTAGTGTAATATAAATTGAATTGATTATTTTAAAATAATAATAGATTACTTATTTAGTTCCTTAATTTTAGGTTAATATATATATATATATATATTTAATAATATCCAAGTTATGTAGAAATAGAAATAATAGAAAATTTAGGTAATGATATTACCTAAACTATTTATAAGTAGATAAAAATAGGACTCTGTTTTAATATATTAGACTAGATTCGAACCCGCGCGTTCGAGCGGATATTAGTTATTTTATTATTAAAAATTAAATTAATAGTAAAATAAGTAGTTAGATTATAACAATATAATTTACATACTATTTTGTTATGTTTTTATATTTATATGTGCAGAATTTTATATGTATTTTTATATTCCATGATACATAAAATAGAAATAAAAATTGTAGTTAATAAGATAAACTTAATAACGTACATATATTGTTATTAGTTGATATTAAACTATCAATTCATTGGTGAAATATTTGATACAAACAAATTTTAATCAATGGAAAACAATATTTGATACAAAAAAATTAATCAACGGAAAACATAATTTTTTGGGTTTAATTAAGTACTTTAACTTTTTTTTTAAACCAATAATCTTTTTTAATCATAATGGTGATGATTGGTTCGAATATATCTGAAAAAAAATATAGCTGTAAAAAGTTAGCTATAGATAAGTTAATTGTAGCTGTAAAGTTGTTAATGTAGATTTTTTTTTTGCAAAGACCTTTGTTATAGTTAAATTGTAGCTGTAAAGTTGTGATTAAAATATAATTAAAAGATTTATTATAATTTTGAAATAATAATAAGATAAATGTTAGTGATTTATAACTAAACCAGTTACTATATTTTAGCAGATTTAAGATACTTGTTAATTTCTTTTTTTTTAATCAGTTATTTTCTTTGGATGGTTAGAGAAATAACTGGTTTGTTAGTATTATTAGTTTTGTAAATATTTTAGTAAAGATGGGGAGAAATTAACTTTTGTATCTTCCACGATTAAACAATAAACTAAATTTAAAAAGTTTTTCTTTAGAAAATCGAGTACGAAACATGAAGAAAGTCATATCCATTTGCGTATTAGAAACTGATGTGTT
>CAJHQP010009111.1:0-23815 GCA_905132765.1 Moricandia arvensis
ATCCTCATCCTTATGTTTTTGGTTTATGTATTTTATTACATTTTCTCTGTGACATGTATTGTATGGGTATCTTTCTACGGAAAAAAAGCAGAATAAAAGTGGTCTACACATTTTGCCTTTATATAAATCTAATAGTGGAAAGGAAAAAGTGAGTGCAGAAAAAAGAGAGGAGAACGTGCACCCTAGTTCAATAATGTTGGAAATTAGTGTAAACTATAGAGTAAATATCTCAAATGGATTTTTTGAAATTTTTATCACAAAATAGAATTTAAATAAAATATGATCAAAATATAATTTTTTATTTTAATTTTTTTTTAATTTTAAATCACACTTCCAAAACCACACTTCATAACTCTAACCTTAAGTTTAAATTAGTTAACCCAAGAAGTATAAATGTAAATTTACAATCTTTAATAATTTTTTTGGTCATTTTTCTCCTTGAAAATTATTTTAGTGACAATTTTTTTTGGTATATCTTATGATATTCCCCTAAACTATATATCGTACTACGTTCATATATAGTTATATAAATATACTAAATATATAAATTACAAATTTACGACAATAATGAATTGTGTATGCAAATCTGATTTCGTAAAACATCAGATAGATCACCATGTGTAAGACTATCAATGTTGATAAATACATATAATTATATAACTATAATAATATGTATTGGGATTTAGTGAAATATATTCAGAATATATTGTAGATAATTTTATGTAGCCGGATTAGGAAATAGTGTTATGCATATATGTTGTAATATCATTTATCATATGACAAGGAAATATACGAGATTTCATGGTATCAGAGCGTTTAATCGTTTGACAAAAAATATGAGATCCTTCGCTACACTAACCACCGCGTTTGTTGCCTCTCAAGCGACCACCGTCGTCATTGCATCTACATATCTTCTACTATAACTCAGGACCAGCTGCTGGAACCATCGTTGCTGCTGCTCCAAAACCTTTGTACCTGTTGAACCCATCAGATAATCCAAGAACATTAATATTTTCCATCATCTTAAAGGAAGATTACTACCCGGAGTGGGATACTCAATTGAGAAACTCACTTCAAGCGAAACATAAACTAGGTTTTATCAATGGAACATTGGATAAACCAATCTCTGAACCTGATTTGAGTATGTGGCTTGCCTCAAACTCCATGATCATAGGACGACTCCATGTTTCTATTGACCTAAGTATTTGCTCCACCGTGTTATACTATTCAGAAGCTGTAACACTCTGAGAAAATCTTTGTTATTTTCTCTGTCGGAGCAGAGTTCGGAAGCAAGTGTTGAAAGATGAGATTGCCTCATGCAAACAAGATGGAAAAAACGGTTCTCGAATATTATGGCCGGTTAACCAAGTTGTAGGAATAGCTACAAAATATAGTATGGCTAAAGTTTGCATATGTGAAGGTGCAACCGATATGGAGAGGGAAAATTAAGATGATCGAGTACATAAATTTCTTTTTGGTCTCGATTTTCCTCGCTTTAGCGATATCTGTTCTACCATCACTAGAGCAGATCTACTTCCTCCTCTCAGTCAGGTGTACTCACGTGTGGTTAAAGAGGAACAAAACCAGAATATTTCTAAGAACAGATACATGGGAAAAGCATAGGGAATTGTTTTTTCGGTCAAAACAGAGACACCAGCTCAAGTTGCTCTGGTAACCGAACAACGGTTCCCCAATCGATCTGCTCTCCCTTGCATCACTTTCGTCACCAGGGTCATGAGGTGACAGAAGGCTTTCAGCTACATGGATTCCCGGAGTGTTTTTATGAACAAAACCACGTGAATCGGCCAAATAATTCTAAGACCAAGCTAGTACAATGCGGTGGTCGTGGAGTGCGGGGAACAAGACAAGGACGTGGACCACCAAACAATGCTCGTGCTGAGACCAGTACTGACAGTGGAAAAGATCAGATAACACAGCTGATCAATCTTCTGCAAGCTCAGCGATCAGTCTTCTCAAAATATATCTCGGGTAAAACTAACCTTACCCATGTGATCAATGACACAGGTGTGTCACATCATATGACAGAATATTTGTCTCTCTTGATGGATGTTATTTAAATTATGTTGTTCCCTGTTAAATTCCCTAATGGGAATGTATCTAGAGAAACAAAGTTTGGTTCACTGTCATTAAGCTCTGACTATGTGCTCCAACATGTGTTTTTTGTTCTAGATTTTGATTGTACTCCGATTTTTGTTGCTAAGTTGTTGGAACAAATAAAGACTATGTGCTTTACTGATACTATGTGTTTTTGCATGACCGTTTTATGAGGACTTTGATTGGAGCGTGTGAAGAGCGTGAGGAAATGTACTACTTTACCGGTGTCTTGGCTATTCATGCTTATAAAGTTTCCAAGGGGGTCACGTCTTTAGGAGCTTTGGGGCATCGTAGACTAGGATATCATCCTGCTAGTGTTTTGTCTTCTTTACCAGATTGTAATAATTCCTCTAGTGCTTTTGAGGAGATCAAGAGTTGTGAGATTTGCTTCCATACTAAATAAACACAAGAAACTCTTAATGATATCATTAATAAAGCTTCAATTGTTTCTCTTTTGTTTATGCTGATGTGTGGGGACTTCTTCGACGTGTGGATCTGTATACTTTCTAATGCTAGTAGATGACTACTCTAGAACCGTGTTGACTCATCTTATGTCTGCCTAATCTGAGGTTTCTAACTTGATTCGCAATTTTTGTGCGATGTCTAAGAGATAATTCAGTAACCAATAAAAGAATTTTGACTTGACAACGAAACTGAATTCATGTGCCTCACATATTTATTTCAAGAACAAGGCATTCTACATCAGACGTCTTGTGTGGATACTTCTCACCAAAATGGGCGTGTCAAGCGGAAATATCGACATATCCTCAATGTCGCTTGTGCCTGTTTGTTCCAAAGTCATCTTCCCCTCAAGTTCTGGGGAGAGAGCATCCTTACTGCAACACACTCGATCAATAGGACATCGTCCTATGTTATGAAAGGGAAAAATCCCTATAAGCTGCTCTTCGATGCTCGTCAAAAACTATGATATGATTCACATATTGGGTGCTTTTGTTATGCTCATATTCGTTCACACGCTAAAGACAATTTTGGCACTCGAAGAAGAAAGTGTGTATTTGCGGGATATCCATATGGTAAGAAAGGATGGAGGCTATACGATATTGAAACCTGAAAGATCGAAACCTGAAAGTTTTTCATTAGCCGGGATGTGATATTTAAATAAGACGAGTTCCCATATATGGATATGAAACCTGTCTACTCACCTCCTTCATCACAAACTTCTGAAGTTATGGACACAAATTGGACTTTTCCCACACAATTCTTCTCTATACCGATTCTGGTGGTTGGAGTTAATGCTGACTCTTCATCACTCGAGATTGTGTTGCCAGACATCTCTCTTTCAAATGATGCTCTAATCCTGTTACATCCACTACTGAAACATTGAGTGGCTCTGAAGCGGATGTTCTCTTGCTACCACTACTACGCCTGAATTTTTGGGTCATGACATCGTGCCAAGAAGCCTTTGGTTCTTATGAAAGACTACGTCACTAATAATATATCTCACCTTTTTCACGCTCTCACACTTGCTCTCTGTTCTTCAAAATCCTCGTCTACGTTATGTGGTAAGATCTTGTATCCCTTTAGTAATACATATCTGACTCTAGTTTTACTGTGAAACATATAGCCTTTATGGCTGCTGTTCTCGAAAGTACAATCCACATTACTTCAAGGATGCAGCAATTATTACAGAATGGTGCACTGCAAAAAGAGATTGAATCTCTAGAGGCTAATCATACATGGGATGTCAATGATTTGCCTCCATGAAAGAAGACTATCAGTTGAAAATGGGTTTACAAGTTAAAGTGGAATGCTGATGGAACACTCTAGCGTCACAAACTTGGTTGGTTGTTTGTGGAATTCAATAAAAAAAGTACTTATTATACTGAGACATTTTCTAGGGTTGCTAAAGTACTACTGTTCGTTATCTTCTTAGTGTTGCAGCTGTAAAAGAATGGGAGGTACACCAAATTGATGTCTGAAACGTCTTATAGCACAGTGATCTCGAAGAGGAAGTATATATGGAACTTCCATCAAGCTTCAAAACGACAGATCCTACGAAAGTATGTCGTCTACAAAAGTTTTATGGTCTCAAACAAGCTCCTCGTTGTTGATTTGCAAAACTTACAACAGCTCTTCGACAATTTGGATTCACATAGAGTAAGGAAGATTAATCTTTGTTCTCTTTCAAAAAGGGAGACACGATTCTGCACATACTTGTGTACGTTGATGATTTCATTATTTATGGGAATGATCTTCACGTTATTGATCGCTTCAAGGTTCACCTCAACAAAGGTCTTCACATGAAGGATCTTGGAAAACTCAAATATTTTTGGGTACTGAAGTCTGTTGGAGATATGATGATTTTTGCCTATCACACCACAAATATGCATTGGATATTTTTTATAGAAGCCGAATTATTAGGATGTAAGCCTTCCCATGTTCCTATCAAACTAAACCACAAACTGATCGAGAGTCCGATATTTTATAAACCAAAGCAATAGCGACGATTGGTGGGTCATTTCATTTACTTGTCGATAACACGACCCTAATTAGGCTATGCAATACACATTCTTTCCCAGTTCATGAAGGTTCTGTTGGTAGCGCATTTGGAAGCTGCATTGAGACTTGTCCGCTACATCAAAGGATCACTGGCTCATGGTATTCTTCTCCGGTCTGATAGTGAAGTTACTTTGACAGCTCACTGTAACTCAGATTGGGAAGCTTTTTCCCATCACTAGACGTTCTCTCTCTCTGGCTATATTGTCTGTTTGGGAGATTCTCCAATCTCTTGGAGGACGAAGAAACAACAAACAGTTTCCTGCTCTTCATCTGAAGCTGAATATCGATCAATGGTTCACACTCTCCGCGAACTGAAGTGGTTGAAATCTCTTCTCAAAAGGTTTGGTTTTGATCACTCACAACCTATTTCTCTATATTGTGATAGACAAGTTGCTATTCATATTGCTGTAAATATGGTTCCATGAAAGAATAAAGCATATTGAAGCAGATTGTCATCAAGTAAGGGATGCGGTTCAAGATGGCATCATCGTTACAAAGCATATTTCGACAAAGGATCATGTTGCTTACTTGTTTACTAAAGCTTTCCCAAGACCAAAATTCAAAAAATTGTTGTTCAAGTTAGGTATACGAAATTTCATACTACCAACTTGAGAGAGGGTATTAGAATTAGTGAAATATATTCAAAATATCTTGTAGATAAATTGTGTAGCCGGATTAGGAAATAATGTTGTGCATATATTTGTTGTAACATCTTTTATCATAAATCAAGGTAATATGTGTACTCCATTTAAGTAAATGTGTTGTACAATGCAATAATATGTATTCGACATGACCAGTGATAAAAACATCGATGGCATCTAAATCTAAATCAAACTATTTGTCAGTCGTCTAGTGTTAGTTGGTTTAACTAGAACAAGGCATAAAAAGTTAAAAACTCCATCCTAAGTTCAATTTCCATCATAAACAACTTTGATATGTACTTAAACCAAGAATTAATTAAGCTTTAGTCCAGTCGTTTGTTTGGTGGTTTAACTGTCTTGGCTAGCCAGTTCACTTTTAGGATTAATCTGACTCGAATGTACCGTTGTCTGATGGTTACATTATCACGATCCTCATAAAATATTTCTGAACTTGTAGATCCCTTCATTTCTGTCCCGGACAGCTCACAAAGTTAATAATAAACAGAAGAGTATTTTTTCCGTTGATTTATATGAATGACAGAAGTATTGATTTGGCCAACAGAAAGAATTATGTAAAAGACTATGTCTTCAGTCACGTTGTTACTTTTTATACGTAAATTACGGTAATTAATTTTTTTTCGGTTATTAAGCCACATTTAAAATGTATATAAGCAGGTCTATTTGCCAAAAAGAAAGCTAGGGCTTTGGAATCCAGAACAAAGCAGCAGGAATCCACAAAGTCAATATTTTTTTTTTTGTCAAAAATAGTTTTTGCCAGAAACCCAAATATTATAAATAACCTCTTTCAGAGTGAGTTGAATTCATGTGACGATTGTTAAAGATGCAACCCCCTTTATCACTAGGAACTCAACGTTGGTTCCACAAAGTCAATATATTACCAAATAACCTCTGGTGGAACTCATTCGCAAACGAATAACACAGTGAGGTCTCATAAGCTAATATATATATATATATATCAAAAGTTCCTTTTCTATTTCTTACTTCATTATATGATGATGAGTCACGCATGTGCAATATATGCTCTTTTCACGATATACGATAAAATAACAACTAAATTAGATAATTTTTATATATTCAATTACGGTCTACTTAAAACGCTGTAGAATGTTTATCATGTTTGACTGAGCTTAAAGATAAATTATGGAAAGTTTTATAATCATGCCGAGTTGTCGTTTATTAAAAGAATTAGAAAATATAGAAATATGTTAAGTTCATAGAGATTAGGAGTTATCTAATTCTAAATAAAGAGATGTTAAGTTGTGGCATAACTTATGAGTTTTGAGAGATCTTAAGTTTTTTGAATTATTTTCCTTAAGATTAATAAGAGAGTTATTTTTATTTGATTAAGTTCTTATAATCGAATTCTTCAAACCTAGTTATTATATTTTGTATCAGAGCCTTCAAACAGATGTAGGAAATTGTGCCAACCGCCGGGACATGGAGGAATGTCTTTGCTTCATTATCATATGCTTAACGTAACGAATTATACGGTATATGCGATGAGGAAGAAGATCACACTCAAAGTACACAATCACACTCAAAGTACACAAAGTCTGGGAAGTCGTCGAAGCAGAGTTAACCGAAGGAGACAAGAACGACATGGCTATTGCTTTTTGTTCCAATCAATGCCCAAAATATTAATCTTGCAAGTTGGCGAGCTCGAAACAGCAAAGAAGTATGGGAAGCCATTAAAACCAGGCACGTGGGAGTGGAAAGAGTAAAAGAAGCTAGATTGCAGACCTTGATGAATGAATTTGGCCGGTTAAAGATGAAAGATAATGAAACAATATACAATTTTGGAGGAAAGTTGAGCGAGATATCATCAACTTCTACTGCCTTAGCTAGTATAGAAGAATCAAAGCTAGTAAAGATGTTTCTGAAAAGCCTTCCTCGAAAGAAGTACATACATTTTGTGGCTTCTTTTGAGCAAGTGCTAGATCTTAACACTATGATCTTGAGGATATCATAGGATGTCTTAAAGCCTATGAAGAACGTATTGATATAGAAGAAGAAGAACCCCAAGAAGATTTGATGTATGCAAACATGGAGTCGCAAACAAATCAATACAATCAGATTTCCAATGGCGATTTCAGAAATAGAGGACGTGTTGGACGTTCATATTACAGGGGAAAAGATCATGGTAGGTTTGGTGGAGGTAGAGAGCATCGAGAATCACATGTTTTCGATGTGATAAACTTGGTCACTACGCTTCAGATTGTCCTGACCAATTGCTTAAGCTACAAGATGAAACTGAGAATGACAATAATGATGCACAAGACGCGGATGAACTTATGATGCATGAGGTAGTGTATCTAAACGAAGGAAAAAGCGTACCAAGCAAATATGAACCAACGAAGGGAGGAGAAAATATATGGTATTGACAATGGTGCTAGTAACCATGTGACTGGAGATCGAAGGTATTTCAGGCACCTATATGAGTCAACTACTTGTATAAAGTTCGGAGACGACTTGCACATTAACACTAAAGTAAAAGGACATTGAGTTCTTTGATCGGAATGGAGAGCCAAGAACAATGTCATAAGTTTACTAGATACCAGACCTTAGGAGCAATATTATCTCCCTTGGACAGGCTATAGAATCAGGGTGTGATGTTAGATTAAAAGGAGAATATTTGACAGTGAGAGATCTAGATGGGAAACTCCTCGCTAAAGCGGTTAGATAAAAAAATTGGTTATACAAGGTTCATATGGGAATACAAGACTTGTGTATACATTCAACTTCGACGGGGTGACTCTAACCGGTGGCATGCAAGGTTGGGGCATGTAAACATAGAGACCTAAATTCTATGATAAGAAGAGAACTCACCATTGGAATACACACATCATGTTTGAAGACAAGGTTTGTGGGTCATGCTTACTTGGAAAAAAGCGAGACATGCATTTCATAAAGCAACCTTGTACAGAGTAGCTGAAGTCTTTGAACTAATATAAGGCAATCTTTGTGGCCCCATAGCACCTAGCACAACAGCCAGAAATAGATATATTTTTTGTCCCGATCAATGATCACTCAAGATACACGTGGATTATTTTACACAAAGAAAAAGGTGATGCGTTTAATAAGTTGAAAAAGTTTAAGAAACTCGTATAACAAGACTCAGGAGCGAGGATACAGACTTTCAGAAGATGAAGAGGAGAGTTCATATCATCAGAATTCAACTTGTTCTGTGAGGCATCAGGAATACAACGACATCTCACAACACCTTATACCACTCAGCAAAACGGGTCGAGCGACGAAATAAGACCCTGATGGAGATGACATGGAGCATCCTCAAACATATGTGAGTACCAAATTATATATGGGGAGAAGCGGTGAGACATTTGAGTTATCTCAAACATAATTGCCACAAGATCACTCAAAGACTTGACTCCATATGAAGCTTTTCGAAAAAGAAGACCTAATATAAGTCATCTACACATCTTTGAGTGTATACGATACACAAATGTTGAGATACCACACTTAAGAAAGCTGGATAATATAGATCACGTATGCTGGTTCATCTGGGAACAGAACCGGGATCAAAAGTGTATCAATTGTTTGATCCTAAAACTCGAAAGATAATAGTAAGCCAGGATGTTGTTTTCGACAAAAAGGGGCAGGAATTGGGATCAGAATTATTCTGAAAATAACACAGTTGGGAGATTTAGGATTACATTTGGAGAGTTTGGAAACCATGGCATCCAAGAAACATAAGATGGTGATAACAAAACTGCAACAAACGACGAACTGTTTGAGTAACACGAAGATAACATTGCCTCAAATAATGTTGAGACACAAGAAGCAATCCCCGAAGATAAAGAAGACATCGATGAAGATGTACCTATACTAAGAAGGTTGCAAAGACAGCACAAATCCAAAATATCTCGATGGCTATTTTTTACTCATCGAAGAAGAAGAAGGTGGAAGACTTCTTATGTTTTTTATCATGAACCAAGAACATTTGAAGAGGCAAAAGAGTTACAGGAA
This sequence comes from Moricandia arvensis, assembly GCA_905132765.1. NCBI lineage: Eukaryota > Viridiplantae > Streptophyta > Magnoliopsida > Brassicales > Brassicaceae > Moricandia > Moricandia arvensis. Next base: position 9,282 of record CAJHQP010009111.1, read on the forward strand.
TGTATAAATGCATGTGAAGAAGAAATTCACAGCATCATTAAGAACCATATGTGGGATCTGGTGGAGCTTCCTCATTGAGTAAAACTCATCGGTTTAAAGTGGATATCCAAACTTAAGAGGAACTCAGATGGTAGCATCAACAAATACAAAGCCAGAATAGTTGCAAAAGAATATGTGCAACAATATGGAATCGATTTTGAGGAAGTGTTTGCTCCAGTGGCTAGAATCGAGACAATACAGCTCCTTATTAGTCTTACTGCAATCAGAGGATGGGAAATACACCACCTAGACGTTAAAATTGTGTTTCTACATGGAGAATTAAAGGAAACAGTTTACGTTACGCAACAAGAAGGATTTGAAGTTAAAGGATGTGAAGGAAAGGTTAAAAGATGAATAAAGCTTTGTATGGTCTTAGACATGCACCCAAATCTTGGAAAACAAACTTAATCAAATTCTTCGGGAACTTCAGTTGTGTAAAAGGTTCCAAAGAACCGTCAGTCTATCAGAAGGTGGTAAATGGAAATCTTCTCCTCATTGCGTTATATGTAGACGATCTTTTTGTGACAGGTACAAACATGCTGATCATAAACGAGTTTAAGAAAGAGGTGTCGTCCCAATTTGAGAAGAGTGATCTCGGTAAGCTAACTTATTATCTTGGAATCGAAGTGAAGCAACATGAGAAATGAATCACACTAAACCAAAGACGGTACACCTTGAAGATTTTAGAGGAGGCAAGGATGAAATATTGTAACTCCTGCGACATACCTATGGATTCAGGACTCATGTTATCAAAGGCATTACAAGAAAAGGAAATTGACGCTACAAGGTATATGAAGAACATTGGCTGTCTCCGTTACTTGCTCCATACACGAACAAATTTATCATATTTTGTAGGATTATTGAGTAGGTATATGCATATACCTAAGGAGTCACATGGAACAGCGATGAAACAATGTTTGACGTACCTGCAAGGAATCACCACCTACAGTAATCAGGTCCTTCCATCGATGCATCTGGATTAGATCATGCGCTTAGAGTCGTTTTGGCCTGCCAGGGCTGGATTGTATTTAGTGGCACTTTGGCTTAGATCGGTTATGTCGATCAAGTATATGACTGGGTGATGAGCATGTCTGGTTATCTAACTGACTGTCTAGACTCGATTGCTTTACTTTGGCTGAGAGTGACGGGATGACCGCTCTCACTCAGCATTATGTTGCTTATGCCTCCTTTGTTTTGGATGCAGATCAGAATCAGACCCGTAAGGGTAAAGACATAGCTTGGCCATGGGACTAAGGCATGAAGGAAGGATGGTGGATTTTGATAGATATAGGATGAGTTTAACTTATAATAGTTTATTAGTAATCTCACTTGTTAAATCAAATCTTAGTTTATCTATGTAAATTATATTATGCTTGTTGACTTGTTTAAAAAAGAACTAAAATCCGAATATAATTCTAAGTAAAGAAAACTTGGAATTTGGCCTAAATCTGATCGAGGAAGTCGGTTCAGACTCGTACTGATGGTACCAAGAAAATAGGTCGGGTGCCTTCAAGTGGTATTAGAGCAGAGTTTGGTTCTAGGACAGTATAAGTATAGTGGGTGTTGGGTTGAATCCATCCTTCCAAGCCTGATGTCTCGCGGTAAACTCAGTGTTTTGACTAAACTTGTGTTAGTTTTGACTAACTTACTTGTGATCTGAATGCAAATGGCAAAGAGTAACCGAAATGCAAGGATAAATGTGGGTGAGAGTGGGGAAACATCCAGAAATAAAGCTGCTCGAAACGTTGTTGGTAATGAAGAAGTCGACAATGCTGCTAACGCAGTGAATGTGAATGCAGCTGATGGGGCTTCTGCTGGAATGGAAGTTGTTCTGGCTATGTTAACCCAAGTCTTGGCAAGATTTCTTGTGGTTGCAGTACCACCAGTGGTTCCACCCGTTTTGGAGGAAGCCAGCAAGTGGTGCAAAAGGAAGAGGAAGCACCTGTTGCAAGGAATCCGTCCCATTTGAAAGTGATGGAACACGTGCAAAAACTGGGAACAAAGTTCTTTTTGGTTGGCTCCAAACCAGTGGAAGTGGATCAGTGGATCGACATGATAGAGTGGAACTTCATCTCTATCCTCTGTCGTGTTTCCTACAATAAGTACATTGTTGTCCACTACCTTGATGGTGAAGCACACATCTGATGGCAAGGAGTAACAGCTCAAATTGGTGCTAATTATGCACTTAGGACAACTTCAAGGATTCTTTCCGTGAGAAGTAATTTATAGAGGAAGTCTTTGATCGGCTGGAAGGAGCTTTCCTCAAATTGTAACAAGGATCAAAGTTTGTGTGTGAGTATGAGGCAGAATTCAACATTCTCAAGAAGTACGTTGGACGTGAAGGAGAAATCGAGAGGTCTCTAGTTTGAAAGTTCATTCGTGGACTCAAGGTTGATCTCCGAACCCGTTGTAAGATTCACAGCTATGTCACCATGACCGAACTGGTGGAAAAGGATCCAGAGCAGAAATCTGGGATCATAGAAGAAGCCAAAGTGTTTGGCTCTGGACCGCATGGCCAGTAGGGTAAGCATGCGAGGAAAAATCAAAAGATGGTGAAGACTGGCTCGTCCAACTAGGTGTATGCAGCAATCTGCACTGTGTGTTTGACTTGTGGGAAAATGCATTCTAAACCATGCCATACTGCTTCGGGAACTTGTCACCGTTGTGGTACTATGGATCACAAGGTCCGTGATTGCCCTAAGGAAGATCTGAGGCTGAAAGCCAAGGAAAGAGTATTGGGGAACGAGTCTGCTACAACTGTGGTGAAGCTGGCACTTCAAGAATCAGTGTCCAAAGGATGTAAAACTAGCTGGGAAGCGTGCCAGTGATGGACCTCAGCCAGATGCGAAGAGGCCGGCCATAATGTCGTCTATACACAATCGGGAAGGAATCCATGGACCCAAGCACTTCTCGTCCGCTCACTGGTGAGTCATCCTATTTCTCACTCTTACCTTTAGATTTTTTGTATGAAATTAGTTGTCTGTAGAATAGGTCCTTAGTTTCCGAGTGAGCATGTAGGGACCTTAGTTATAGGCGGAGTGGCATCCCATGTACTATTTGATTATGTTCCATCTCATTGCTTTGTGCAACTCGGGATGGTTGGAAAATGAGAATTTCAGAAATAACCCGAGGAGAAGTAGGGTTGGTTCAAGCGACTCGTGGTCAGGTCATGTACACTATAGGAAAAATCCAAAACATCCTTGTGAAGGTCGATGAAGTGAACATACCAGCCGATGTGATAAATTTTCCAATTAAGTCTTTTGATGTGATCCTTGGAATGGATTGGTTGAGGAAGTACAAGGCACACCTAGAATGTCATGAGGCCAAGTTCAGTTCAAGACTGGCAGTGGGAAACTGGTTTATCAAGAGATAAATCCAAAAAACGGGAGCTTGATCATTTCAGCACTCCAAGCCGAATGGATGTTGGAAAAGGGATGCGAAGCCTACTTGGGTGCAATCACTACTGTGGAAGATGGACCGGACGCCGAGCCTGGACGGATACATATTTTAAAGGAGTATGATGATGTGTTTGAGTCCTTGACAAGTGTGGGAACCAAAATGCACACCGTTGATTTCCGTAATTAGAGGAAAGCCATGAAACCCTAACTTCCCTTGATGTTCGGGTTCTCCGCGAGAGCCAACGACAAATGACCAAATAAATTAGGAAAATATAGAAAGATAACAAAACGAATTCAGAAAACAATAGATCTTTATTTCGAATATGCGTATGAGCGTTTCGAAGACAAGAGCACACAAGAAGCTTGTCTGGAAACGATATTACAGTGGAACTCGTCTAACACAAGCAGTAAAACAAGACTAAGTTTGCTAGCACTACCATCTATGTTGAGAAAAACCTATGTGGCCGTAACTCGCTTAACAATAGAAAAAAAAGATGTAAACGGTTTTAAAGATTTCGAACTGGACCTTATGAAAGGCTGCCTATGTACCTCTTTAGAGGATCAATCCAAACGTAGTTAAATTAAAAGATTGGAACAACAGATTGAAATGCCTGGGGAGTTCGTCTAGTAATCGTGTGCCAGTCATAGACAACAAAATTGTCGAGAATAAAGCCCAAGGTTTCTAACTGCAGATAGAGTCTAAAGAATCTTCCTTTGCACCTCTCGCCTTGGCATCCCTTATATAATCCTCCAAGGTTGGTTTCCCTTTCCTTTTCTGCCCGCGGGTTGAGTTTATCGCTACGCGGAAATATTCCATTTTTCTTTGATCTTCATGATTATCCCTTGAAACTTCACATTTATCTTCTAACTTGACATTTATCTTCTTCCGCGAATAATAGATAGTCTGTCATCATATCCCTGTGCTCGATTTTTTCTAATATCGTAAGTGGGCTTTTAACCGCGTTTTAGACCTTTTTGGGCCATTTTTCGACTTAACCATTTTTTAGATTTATTCAAAAGAACACCTTTGGTACAAAGTAGGCTATATAAAATAGTCCAAATTACTCGTATATTCGACGCAATTTTGGTGTTAAGTCAACCGTTTATGTTTTATACAATCCATTTGAACTTATACGAGAAAACAAATCTTTACGGTTTTTATCGTAAAGTTTCGACGGTAACTCCTATCAAAACGAAACTAGAGACAGTGTAGTCAAGGTTCGAAGGAGAGACTAGTCAGGACCGAGACTTGTGATACTGAGCTAACTCGCCTGATGGCGAGTTGGACGTGGTCAATCCAAATCGCCATCATGCGAGTTGGATGAGCTGATCCAACTCGCCTGATGGCAAGTTGGATGAAGACAATCCAACTCACCATCAGGCGAGTTGGATGAAGTCAATCCAAGGCGCCATCGGGCGAATTGGACGAGCTGGTCCTACTCTCCCGATGACGATTGGACGAAGATGATCCAACTCCCTATCGGGTGAGTTGGACGAGCAGTCCCAACTCTCCTGATGGCGAGTTGGATGAGGGAAATCCAACTCGACATCAGGCGAGTTGGGGAGCTGCTCCAACTCGCTTGATGACGAGTTGGACTTGGTCTATTCAAATCGCTGGTGGGTTAGACGCGGTTGGTTCGATCGTTTCGTTGCTTGAGGGTATTTCCTGATAACTTCTTGCATAATTCCTTTTTGAATTTATATGAAGTTTTAGTTTTAGTTTCCCGCTTTTTTTTTAAGATAACAAATGTTTCTCGGGAACTTTTAGGCATTAATTCCGTCGTGACCAATTTTGACCCCAACAGTTAGCCCCCAGCTCGCTAGATTTTCTTGTGATATTCTTGTGAGAGGTTAGGCAGGACAGGTAAGTTAGGCGGAATTAATGGTTAAAAAGGTTTGTTGAAAGTAGTCTGCTAACTCTCCTAAGAGTGGAATGCGATAAGATTGACGCTGCGCCTTCTAAAGGCTGCCTACGTACCCTTGTCGAAGGGATCAAGCCTTAGTTTGTCTTGGAGTTAAGATTCTTATGATCTGTTTTTCCAGTGAGACCTTTACGGTTTAGTTATGTGTTGTGTAGAGATTATCGAGCATGTTGCTGCTGATGGAATTTTATATTGGACCTTTGTCGGCCTCGAGACCTTGTTGGCGGTTTCTTCTTTCCAAGTGTGGCCGTATTTACATTTTTGGGACTGGCTGTGTTTGGCTTCGAATCCCTGCCGCTTCGCGGCTGCTTTCTAATGAATTGTTTTAGAGTTTCAAGAGCATGTTTTTATTCGTGTGAATGTAGAAGGAAGAGTATGGGTTGTCATCTTATATCTAACTCTTTTGTAGATCGTGATATTTGCTGTTCGTTTTAGATGAGAATGATTGAAAAATTTGTTTTTTTCGGAATTTCATGAACGTTGCAATTCAAACAAAGAGACATATTTTGGGATCTCGTATCAATTCGATATCATGCCTAGAGATGTTAGAGACCAGTATGTTGGGTTTAGGACAAGACCTAGGCCTAATAATGGTTTAGGGGGTGCGATGATTACTTTGGCTTATGTTTCCTGTATCGTTTTTGACCTGATTTTGTACCGATTTAAAGTCCGCAATAAGTTCTCAACTTATACGACTTGTTTGGTAGGAATCGAGCATATCTCCAAAGAAAATTTTTAAGTCGTCAGGAAGTGCTGACCAGAATTTCGGATTTCATTTTATAGAGTTATTATCCTTGTGTCACATGTATGAGAGCTATCTCTATGAGTTGGCTTAGTCTGTTTAGGACGTTAAGAGTTTTTGGTGATCAGAAAAAAACATAATGATAGAAGATAAGGGTATTTAATCATGGAACTCGATATCTAATGTAAAAGACATCAGCTCTCGCATGCGAGTCTAATCTATTGACTAAATCCAATGTCTCAACTCTCGCTTGTTGACACAAAATGACAATCGATCGATGGCAATGATCCTACGTTGATCGATGGTTTCTTGAGTCAAGCTTTACGATCTAATTCGATAAGTTCACTAGGTTGACTAAATCAACTCTCGTTTGTTCTAGCAACAGAGCTCAACAGAATAAATTTTGGTAGTAGACCATGCTCTTGCTTGCGCCTAACTATACTATTATCAGGGTTCTAGTTAGCTACTCTAGAACACAAGCAATAAACATAATTCTATTAATAGATCTAATAATGACTCTAACAATTATTGTTTGGCTAATCCATCAATACCATTGGTAAACCCTAAATATAGTTGATAACTACTTAAACATAATTAAAGTAAGAATAATAATCTGAATATAATGCATAGATAAAACACTAGGGTTCCAATACAAGTCTCCCCTAAAACTATGGTGGGGTGGTGCACACACACACTTTGCCACAAACTCATGTACTCAGCCACCACCCACACTCTATGCCCTACTTGCCCCACTTGCCCCCTTTTTCTTGGTGCAGTACATAAAGTATAAATATAATACCCTAAAGTCTAGGTCAAAACTCATCCAGGGGTAATCTTGTAATCTTGTGTCATGTCTCTAACTTGAGCTTTGAAAATCGTCTGTCTCTGAATTGGATATCGATCGATGGCAGATGTGCAACATCGATCGATCTTGGTCATGTAACATCGGTCGATGTCAAGATAGTGTTGTCAACTGATGGCAGTCTTGTACTTCGACTTTCTTAAATATCAGCTACGAATTATTCTCCTTTAAATGCTCCAAAATCTTCAAGTATCTCCAAAACGCATCTGAACCTGTAAAGACGTCAAAACATAGCCTAGACACACATAACATACTCTAAATAGAGCTTATAACATGGTCTAAAACTGGTAATAAATAGGCTATATCAACTCCCCCAGACTTAACCTTTTGCTTGTTCTTAAGCAAACAAGCCTGTGAAAGAGGTTTTGAAAAGAGAAGACTCGCATAATGTCTAAGTATAACTGTCACCTTACTTTATTGCAACCACATCCTATCAAGTCAATTACAGAGAAACTTTATATACTCTATCCTAGCATAGCAACCAAATCCATACTACCAACAACTTAGCAAATACTAGTTTGACTCGCCCCTCTACTGATTTCATTTCTTAGTATAAAATAAAAGTACAGGCTTTACCTTGGGAGTATCGATCAAAGGATATATAGACTCTTTCCTCTACAAGTATCTGAACACACATGTATCTTTCTCTGATTCCTTTCCTCTCTCTCTATCTTCTCACTTTTTCTCAGTCAATGTCTCCCTTCTTTTGAGGATATCATTTTATTTTTTTAATTGATTGAGATATTTGGATAGGCTTCCATGAATCAAGCCCTAATGGTTATAGCCACCAGATCCTTTTCACTTCTTTTGACATTTATCTCTTCTAGGATCATATGAATCAAGTTCTAATGGTTTTAGCCACCAAATCATGTTCGACTCCCTTTATTATCTAAAGGGGGAGAGGGGAATCAAAACCACACAGAATTTTACCTTCCAGACTTGCAGAAGGAGTCTGATCCAATGTATACCAAATCCCAAAGCAAGCAAATAATGTCAGGATTAGTGTTGGAAATCAGCTTTGGTTCCTCCAAATTTCTAAGCAAGTGTGATATAGTGGCAGGATGATCCACTTTGGTATCTCTAGTAATCTCTGCAAACAACCTTCTAAGAATGGTGCTTATAGAATGGTTAGTCAATAATAAATTTTGATCATAGTCCTCTTCTAGACTCAATAAAACTTTTTGAAAAACTTATATAGATATAGTAAATAAAACTCAAAACAAATCAAATAGCATCAGCGAACCTCCCCCAGACTTAAATTACACTAAATAAATAGTATTATAAGTAAAGATTAAATAAAAACTTATTAAACAATGGGTTGCCTCCCACTCAGCGCTTGGTTATAGTCTTAAACTTGACGTTGCGAATTTTCTGATTAGAAGGGGAGGTGGATCAACACTTGGAAAACAAGTGTCTACATCTTCTTTGCTTTTCTGAAGCCATGTACCAATTGAAGCTTCTCGTTGCTTCATCTCCTCTAGCTTTCTCATTCTTTATGATCTCCTTAGTAACCTCCACTGAATGCATCCTCCTTTGTAGATTCTCAATATTGTGTTGTAGCATTCTAAGTCTGGCAATTGTAGTCTCTGTTATATCCTCCAATTTCTGGGAAATATCTTCCTTCATCAGGTTTTGAGAAAGAGTAATCTCACTGAACTTGTCTTCTAATTTTTTTCTGCTGGGCAGACTTTTGTATGTCGAACTCAGTATCGATTGATGGCATGATGATGCCGTCGATCGATGTCACTTTGTTTTCTCCAATCACATGATGTCTTTGAACAGTACCCAAATCCTGCTTCATCTCATCCATGCGTGTAGTTAAACCGGTTAGGTACTTGTCTATAATATCGTAGACATCATCAAGACTCTTGTAGAAATCATCCAGTGACATCTCTTCAGCGTTGTAGATCTCATGCCACAATATCATCACTCTCTGCTCTGCTGTATGTTTCCTGCTTCTTAATAGATATAGCGAGCTTTGTTGCATGTTCAGGTAAACATATGTAGTTGTACTCAAACATAATAGCTCTTTCTAAAACTGCCCTAATATCTTCTTCTTGCACATTAACAACTCTTCCATTTGTAGCTCATGCATTTCCATTCTCATCTCTGTAGATGCCATACTCCTCTTTCTTTTCTAAATGGAAAATTCTTCTGCCATTAGCAGTGGACTTCCTGAACCAAACGGTTAATTGTGGACTTCCTGAACCAAAGGATCACAGGTACAAATCTGGTTTACTCCTGGAACAGTGGGTGTCGATCAATAAAGGACTGATGTCATCGATCAATATTTTATGTTTTGTCACGTTCTTTTGTTCTCGTTGTCGCTCGATGCGTGTACACATGCGTCGATCAAATGGTTGTTGTCCAAATAAAGTTCCTGATCCATTGCCCATAACAAGGGCATCGGCTACATCCCTCCTTAGGGATGTTTAGAATTCTCCCATAGAGATCTCGTGCACGTCCTTCTGTATTTTCTGAAAATTCCAAACTCACTGGTCTGAGATAACCATTATATGCGTTCGATGGCCCAATATATGCCGTCGATTGATGCTCGATTATCCACTTTTTTGCATTCCTTGCCCAACTCAGCTTCTTCTACAGTGTGCTAGTGTCGTAGAAACAATTTATGCTCAATCTTATCTCTTCTTCTGTCTACTAGATATATTGCATTGGTATTATGCGTTCAAGCTCCACCGTGTCTTGGATTGTATGTGACCGTCGATCGATTCTTCGATAATCGAGACTATTGGCCAAAAAAGGTTGCCTAGCTCCATTAGTCATCACAAGTATATCTCCACATCTTCCTTCGTGACATGTAGATTTGCCCATCCATAAGCTCCTGCTGACCATCTAGATCTCTCCATAATATCAAACTCATCTGGTTGTAGATAACCAAATTCCCCCTTTCGCCGTTCTGCTGCTCCTGAATCCTAGTTTGGTCCCTCTGATTTTCATTCCAAGTATCGATCCGATGGGTGTATGTTTACCGCGATCGATTCCCAAATTCAAGGTTAAGGGAAATATTGAAAAAACAATCAGCCTCCTTCAATAGTGGAGTTCAATCATTTCTCTATTTAATACCAGTCCCATGTCAAACTATCTAATCTTCCATCCCGTAACGAAGGGTAAAGGTCTGTGTTCGAGCCTGTAACGGAAGTTCTGCAATGTACCGCTGACCTCCACTGCTGCTATTGATCTGGTCGGAAGGTGCTGATAAGTGAGGTGGCCGACTTCCCGATTCGAAATTTTCGATAATAAGGTAGGCCAGGTGGAATAATTCAACGTTTTCTTTTTACTTTAGGAATTATATTCTGCGAAATTGTTGAAAACGACAAAGAATTTTTAGATCTTTTTTTATACAAGTCAACACAGCATAACATGACCTAACGTAGATAGAATATGAACTTGAGGGTTGACTTAACAAGCTGGAGTTTTGCTAAATAAAGCTATTACATGTTAAAATCCGGATCTCGGCATATATGTGCTTACCTCATGAGAAATGCCACCAGTCCTATCCTTTTCCTGCCTTAGTCCGATATTGCCAAGCTATGTGTGTTCTTTACCCTTACGGGTCTCGATTCTGAGAATCGGCGATTACCAAAAACAAAAAGGAGGCATACCGAAGCAACATAATTGGAACTTGATGTCCTGCCACTTCTGTGCTGATCCACTCCTGAACCTCGTATCCAGCCAGGGTCAAATAGCCCAGTTCAACTCTCAAGCCAGTAGAGTAACAAAGACAAAAATCGAGCTCCTATGACAGTCCCAGTTAGATACCAAAGACATAAACTATCAATCATATCACCAGTAACATCAGTTTAATGCCCTTATACTGTTTGATTCCTGACTATAAATTTCTTAACCAACCGATTCTAAAGCCAATTCCATGTCACATACAATTTTATAAATTGAAAAATTCAACATTCAAGCCAATAGAACCTAGCAGGCCAAAGAAACGGAGCCTACTAGGCGATAGAGTGATCTTTATCACAAGCTTCAATGCATAATCGATCGGTGCCAAGGACCTCAAGTATAAATTGAGCTGCTTACCGGTGGTGATTCCCTTGCAGGCCAATAAACATCCGTCAAACGATTAGTTTCATCGCCATGTAGTTCCAATATGGCCCCATCTTCTCTTCACCCAAGGTCGTATATGTGTCAAGCCGAAGAGTATTACCAAATAACTACCCTCTAATTAATGCCTCACATCCAAAACTATATGGTGAAAGTCAAAATATTGTGCGTGCGGACTTAAGGTATTTGTGTGGAAATCTAGCACCCACTGAGTAAACCGGAGTACACTAGCAATTGATCTTCCACATCCACCTAATGAACCTGTTTCAACTTTGAGCCATTATTAATGTGTTGGAAAGAAATCGTTGGAAGGTTTCATTTCCAAGGTTCAGAAAATCTTTTTATGTGACTTGTGTCATGCGAATTGCTCAATCCGCGTTTTCTTGATAATGTCTCCTGAATCCTATAGGAGTATGTCCACAGCGAGTTACAATATTTCATACACGTTCCCTCTCTGAATAAATCTTTGCTTTACCACCTGGATCGAAAAGCCAATTAGAAACAATGAAAATTTCAGGAATCCTTATTTTCTTCTTTACCGTCTTTGGTGCTAATAATAAGTGTCGATTTCATTTCCTTGCGATCTCCTTGCTTCATCCTTCAGGATTGCCAAAGTTGAAATAAAATTAATAGTTTCAGGTATCTACCGATTAATAATTTCTAACTTTTGTCTTTCTCTCAAGATGGTCGTATCGACACCTACTATTCTTAACTACGTGTGATAGATCAGCATGTTTTGTATACCTGTTTCATCAATCAAAGAAGGAATAATTCTCAGGAATTACTAACATATAAACTTACAAAGATGAAACCGGACCAATCATAGATTTCTCTCTATCATTTTACGCATTCTCCTTCTTCTGGAATATACTGACGGTTCTTTTGGATACCTTTTTACACAAGCTGAGAAGTTCGATTGTTTCCCTCCGTTAAGAATTGTTTGATTAAAGTTTGGGTGTTCTTCAAGTATTCCTCGTCTGGATTGAACAGAATTGTCCCTCTCAAAGTTATCTCATACAACATATAGCTTGGTATATATTCCCATCTTCTGTAAACAACTTTTCCTTTTCAACAACGATGCGCTTTAACTTCAACCCAGTAACACCAGACGAACTGCTTTGTGTGCGGCGTTTAAAACGTAATCCGAATGCTGCGCGTATTCAATCCTCTCCACTGTAAATTGTTAGTAAACACCAATCACGATCTTTATAGTGGTACGTTTCCCATCCTTATATACTCTGATTGCCCAGAATGGGGAGACAGTGAAGACTAACTAGAGCATCGACTGTGACTATGTGCTGTCGGAATTCTAGCCACTGGAGCAAACACTTCTCTCAAAAATCGATTGGAGGTGGGTCCATATTGTGCACATATTCTTTTGCAAACTATTCTGGCTTTGTGTATTTGTTGATGCTACCATGCTAGCGAAATAATCCTCTTAATTTAGTTTTGGATGATCGCACTTTAAAACCGTGATTTTATGCGCTATATCTTAGACTGCGCATGTATCATTGTTGAGTAGGGGACAGCTCCATCCAGATTCCCAACACAGTATGGTTACTTACATTAGATTGCCCTGCCCCGAGAATTCTCTACACTGCTTTCTACATGCAAATTTATACATTCCTGTAAAGCTCTGTTTTGCCTCTTCAAATGTTTCTGGTCATGATAAAAAACATTTGAAGGTATGAAAGTCCGATTATCGCCATTACCAAGATTTTCTTTCTTCGATGATGTAAAAAATAACGCCATAACGAGATTATTTATGTGGGGATTGTGCTGTCTTCTGCAACCTCTCTATTGCTAATAATAGGTAAATTTATGTGTATCATTTCACATTCTATACTGATTGTCTTCTTTATTTCCTTTGCGGAAGCGCTTCGGACTGCCTTATACTGTGATGAAGTAAATCATCCTCAACAAATTATTAGTATAAATGGGCAATAGTAGCCTGAGTCTATCCGTTGGTCTTTGTGTACTAACAACAGTTCGTCGAGGCTGTGTTTGCATAGTTTTTGCTCATTACTACAATACTAATCGCCTTTCCATTGATGTTTCTCCTGCTAATAGCTCTGTGCCTCATGCTTTTTCCTCATCCCAATATGACTCCTCAATATTTGTTAACCCTAAACATCTCTCCCAATCGTGTGAATTGTTGTGTTGCAGGGTAATTCCAAACACTTTTGCTGATTGCACGCTTAATTCTGCACACCAATAATAATCCTATCGTGCAGAAAACAACATCCTGGCTTACTATTATCTTTCAGCACGTAAACCTAAGCAATTCCCCAATCCTAATGTCTACACTCCTCATTATCTACTTTTGCGAAAATATCCTTCCGAAACTCCTTTGCCTTTTCAGCAATCCTAGGAAGTAATGAATTCATGACCAGTCAGGTGACAAAAGATCATAAAAGTCCAATGTGATCTTATTATGATTTGTAATCTCAGTCGCCCTTTTCTTAAAGTGTGGTATCTCAAGCATTTGTTATCGGAATACACTCAAAATGTGTATTGAAAATCGATCCTGCTATTATAATATAATAAGTATAGCCCTCCCTCTTTTTCGAAAAATTTATGTCATTCACCCGAGTAGATTCACCCAAGTACTTTGCAGAGTGGATACTGTTCCTGTTGAGGCAAATTAATTCGTTGAGAATAAACTCTATCATGTCTCACCGTCGCTCCTCTTTGAACAATCAAATCTCCTATTACCCTATAATAATTTGTGTACTTCTATCATATGTGTTCTTTAGCGGATTTCCATGACTCATTCTTCAGTCCTCATCCTTTCTCAAATAAACACCGTACAATTCGTCCTTACAGGTCCCCTTATATCTTTTCGCTGAAAGATAAAATTCTGGCCTTTCGTTGAAAGAAAATTCGCGGTCGACCCTCTGTACAATCTAGCCTCTAATAGTGTGTTTTAAGACTCTTTCCAATCTGCTCTCCTTAATAAACTTATTCTCAATGTACTTTTAAGAAAAAGGGTTGGAATTCCTTCTCTTGCGTTGACAAACTCCTCGATGTCAGTTGGTATTTTCCTTGATAGCCTCACAGAACAAGTTGATGTCTTTTTAATTCGGGATGATACTGAACTCTTCGTAATGTGCCTAAGACTCTTCATCTCTCTGCTGAAATATTTCACCTGAAAATATTCCTCGCTCCCTGTTAGTCTCCTTGTTAACGTGAGTTTTGCTGTTAAAAACTATTCCTTCATACATTCCTATAAGCTTGCCGCTAAAACAAAATTTCTACTAAGCGCCTCTTTAATTTACAACGCCAAAGGCCAATTCACCTTTTAAATCTTCCTGTAATGTGTAAACATGATATAAAATCCACGTGCCTGTAATAACTTCTGAAGAAAGTTTGAAGTGGGCTAATTCATATGAAGATTTGCAAGGCGTTACAAGAGGAGGATTAGAAATATATTCAATCTGGCTGTTGTTTGCGCTAGGTGTCTTTATGTGTGGTGCCACTAAAAGAATTGGCCT
>CAJHQP010009112.1:0-23813 GCA_905132765.1 Moricandia arvensis
AAGAGAGAGATGAATATTTCTGCGTAAGTGATAAGATTGCCAAGGCAGAAAGAGGAAAGAACAAACTGCCTCTAGAGAGTATATAAGGATTCAAGGGGTGAGAATGCTGCAGACACGGAAAAATCTCCACCTCAGAGAAAACATGTTTATCATTAGAGGCATTTATGCAACTTTCCCGTTTTTGTTATTCGAGCTGCGACTCAACTAGCGGTTTAGCAGTTTAGGTTATTAGAAACTAGGATCTCACCGCAGCATCTCCATAGCCTATGTACGCCCAAAAATCGGAAGGATGGCTTTGGCCGGGTGTTGGATATAACCGGAGAATGCGAAGGCACTTCTGGAACTGGGTGAATGGATTGATAGGGGATCGTCAAGAGGTGCGGAATGACTCTTGAATATACCACGATCTAAGGCTTACGCACCTAGGCGGTTGAAGTGCGTTGGCTTAACCACCAAATATACGCACAAGAGATGATTGGTTGACCACCAAATCACAAGCCCGGTTCACCGTATGACTAGCTAAAGCACACTCCTCTCTCTCTCTCTCACTGCAGAGAAGAAACAAATGAAACATAAAATGAACTGATTTCTTATTCATTGTATAGAGATTACATATATTATACTAGATGTAGTCAAAGGAGAAGCAATAAAGAAAGTGCGGAAAATGATGTCTAGAAAAATACAACATTTGACTAGATAATTATTAGAGAGTCAAGTTGTAGAAATTGATGCAGTCTTGGTCAAAGTTGTCGGGAATGATGAAGACCAGTCAAAGTGATGATTTGAGATCAGCCTGGTCAGGTCGTCCA
The DNA here is from genome assembly GCA_905132765.1 of Moricandia arvensis. Taxonomy (NCBI): domain Eukaryota; kingdom Viridiplantae; phylum Streptophyta; class Magnoliopsida; order Brassicales; family Brassicaceae; genus Moricandia; species Moricandia arvensis. The sequence goes on from CAJHQP010009112.1 coordinate 810, forward strand.
AGCGTCCAGATGCATCCGACACGAGAATGGATTGCACGGGGTAAGATAGGACGCACGGCGGGACTCGTCCGGCATGGTCTGCGGATGACGAATGCCTGCCGTGCTTTGGTTTCGCTGCACGACCTAAGATAAGTGCTGGCTGCGACCGTGGGTCTTGCGAATGTCGAGTTGGTCGGTGAAAGACGAGCTCTGGTACATATCAGTTCGGGTCTCTCCTGGTCGTGGCTCCAGCCGAAGCTCCATTCAGACGTACGCGGGTCATATACGGTGGACAGAACGTGCGGCTCCGTCGTGTGATCAGCACGACGCTGTGAGAACTTGGTTGGGTCGGGCTGGTTGACAAGATCAACAGCTTTTGGAGAGGACCGTGTCACTTCGAACCAAACAAAAAGGACGGTGCTCCGATTTGTGTTCTATCACCTAGGCTCCTATCCTGTTCTAAACGCTCATACGCAAATTACTAAATAAGACATCTATTTGCTGCTCTCTTTTCGATTTTACTTTGTTATTCAATACTTTACTTTGGCATCTGATTGATTGGCTGTGGTTTAGCAGATGGACCTCTGGGAAACTAGGGTTTACCTTGCGTTCATAATTCAACGGAAATCGACAGTGTAAATTTTGGTTCCCACAGTTTAGCGCTAAAAGGAGGGGGGGGGGGGGGGGGACAGATCAATCTAACTCTCAGCCATCAACGCTCAATCAAAAAATGTTAGATATCAACAACCAACAGCCTTGTGACGATAACATCATCGACGAAAACGTAGAAAACACTCCAGTGACGAACGTCACTACGGTCAACGCCGACGCAAACACCGCAGCATTCGAGGAGGTGAAGAAGATGTTCTCCACTTTTGAGAAGAAGTCGGCAGAAAAGGATAAGGTCATGAAGTCCCTCGCTAAACAGGTTGAAACCCACAGAGCGAGGAACAGGGCCATCTTTCCACAGGGAACAAACCCAAATCCGCGGAAGAAGACTCGACTTCGCAACAACCTTCGGACCGGTCTGACAACTGCGCAAGGCAAACTGTAACGACCCATTCCCGAAGTATTTTTATTTTAAAAGATTAAGATCGTGGAGAAGTTGCTTTGTAAGAGAGCAAAATATTTGTTGGAACACTTGTATTCATCAAGAATGGAATAAGAATTCGATTTTCTCTAAGCATCGAATTGTCCTTGCTAACTAATTATTATTAACTGAGACTAAATAGGCGATAAATAATCATAAAACGATCAGAGTATTGGCGAGGTATCGAGGGACCGTGGAGTTAATTAAGGAAAGTTCGGTCTTTCGAGAATACGGGTTCCAAGTAAGCCAAGTTGACTAGTAATCATTGTCTGGATTATACGAAAGAAAGGTCGGGTTGGCGGGAGTCATATAAGGAAATAATTGTAGATCAGTCAAGCCTTTAAGGGCAAGTTTCGACCGAGCCGATTAAGGAAACTGCACTTAATTCTCGGCTTGGTGAGAAAGTCCAAGGATAGTATAAAAGGGACCTCCAGCTCTTAGTTTTGGACAGAGCTCAAAGCAAATTCTAGAGAGAGGTCAGAGCAAGAACGCAGTTCTAGAGAGAGAGTTTGGGAAGAGAGGATCGAGCAAGGAGGACCGTAGGACCCTTCACCGGAAAACGCAACTGAGTTCAAAGTCTTCGATCTTTTAAGATCAATTCAGTTGAGGATGTGATTCGTGACAGTCCAATAAATATTATTTTGCCTAGTTTTGATTCCTTAGGATCAATTTTTTCTTGGATAGAATTCGTTTATGGTAAGTTTGCTCATAATGTTCTTAGGAAAATTGTACGATGGAAATTGTTTATGGAAAGTTTGTTCTTCGTTCTTCGAGATAGTTCTGAAGAATCAAAGAATGTTCATACGTTCATAGGATATTTTCAGGTTAGATTGCGTGAAATGATGTTATGTTTAATTGAGATGCTTAGGTGAAACACTTAGACTTGATCCGACAAAAATTGAAATGTTAAATGGGAATTATTATAGAAACAAATTAAGAATTGAAGTAATTTAAGGAAAGTATGAGATTAGAAGAACTTGATTAAGTTAAGGAAAGTATGTTTTGGGCTTCGGACGTTATGGACCTTCGGTGGTAGGTTGGCTTCGGCCGCAGGTTTGGCTACATCCGTTATGGACCGACGGGTCGCAGGTTTGGCTTCGGCCGCATGTATGGCTACGGCCCGCAGGTTTGACTACGGCCATAGGTTGGCTTCGGCCAAAGGTTTGGCTACGGCCAAAGAATGATGGACCTTTGGGTCGAAATATTAGGAAATGTTAAAGTAAACGAATGTTAGAACTGGACGTTCGGTTGTTTGTTTTGATGCTTGAGAATGAATAAATAATAGGAAATGGTTAAGTAAGAAATGATGGGAAACTGGATGCTAAGTTGATAGAATGGGATTAGGTTGCTAGGTTGGAAAGGGGGAGTTGATTGATTGATTATTGGACTGTAGTGGGCGGTATTGAGCATCCTCACTGAGTACTTTTATATGTTCATGCCTCCTTTTGTGATGCAGGTGACGAGTAGTTAAATTGGACCAGACCGCGGGGCGATGAAGACCACGGGACGGGGTATTCAATATCAGGATTGTTATGGGATTTTTCATGGAAATTTTTACGAACCGTATTGTACACTATTATGATATATTGACTCTGGTTTATTATTAGAAATGCAATATTTACTTATGTTACTTAATGAAAGATTTCCAAATTATTTTTACTTAAAATTTTTCTTAAGATTTTGCAAAGATTTCCGGGTTGGGGTGTTTCAATTTTGTATCAGAGCGGAGTTGACCAGTCAGCCCCATCCTGGCTGGTAGTTTTTTTTTTTAAATTTGGATATGTGGGAATAGGTGGAACGTACCGATGGTCTAAATCTCGCACGAAGGTTAATTTTTTACGATTATGTGAATGTTTGTTATGAATGTGCGTTATGATTGGATTTCTTGGTGTAATGGCTAAGAGAATTACTGGATGAACAGGTGTTAGTGTGAGCTAACTTAAGTGTCGATGCAGATGGCTAACACTAGGAGAAACGTGAGGGATGTTCAGGAAGAGAATGTGAACGTGGGAAATGGTTGGACCGATGGAACTGGTGCTGCGGGGGTCGACGGTGTTGCAAGGGGTGCGACCAATGACGAGATACCACCCCAACCCCCGGGTGTTCCTCCAATGGATGCGGCAATGGCCACATGATGCCGATGACGCATGCATTCTTTACGCAGATGTTTCAGCGTCTTCAACTTCCGGTTGCATCCTTGGTGCAGGAGGGAGAGGGGGCAAATGGGGTGCAACAAGGACGACCGCGGGCGCCAAACTATTTGGAGCTGATGAACCAGATGACAAACCTCAAGACGGGATAGTTTTACTGGTGGGTGTAAGCCGATAGAAGCAGATGAATGGAGGAGTCAGTTGTAGCGTAACTTTTTGTCGCTGCATTGCCCAGAGGAGCAAAAAAGAGACCTTGCAGTCTTTTTCCTTGAGGGTGATGCATATCAGTGGTGGCAAGGAGTGCTTCGCGGAGACCCGACAAGGGTGCACAATTGGGAGTCGTTTAAGGAGGAATTCACGAGAAAATATTTTCCAACCGAGGCTCGTATTAAGTTGGAGACCGCATTCCTTGAGCTTCGTCAATGCGCAAAATCGGTGTGCGACTACGAGCAGGAGTTTAACCGACTCAAAAGATATGCTGGATGGGAGATGGATGATGAGCAGCGTCAAATTGAAAGGTTCATGCGTGGGATCAAGCCTGAGCTTATGACCATGATGGTGAGCATAGATTATCAGACAGTTGGGGAATTGGATGAGCAAGCAGCTTTGGTTGAGAATGGACTGGAGGAAGTTGCAAGGCATGAGCGATCACGGAGGAACCAGGTGTCGTCGAGGCCTAAGCGAGTTGAGAACCAGGCGGTCGGCGCGGCTGTGCCTATATGTGGAACGTGTGGTAAGATGCATCGCGGTGTGTGTCGTCAGGGTACTGGTGGATGCTTCAAGTGTGGAAGTATGGACCATCAAATTTGGGACTGTCCTAATGGAGGAGCATGGAATTATTATCGTTGTAGTGTTGCTGGACATCAGGCGCGAGACTGCAAGCACCAGCGAATGCACAACAAGCTCGTACGCATGGTGAACACCCGAAAGGGGATCAGCAACCACCAGCTAAGAGGCAGAATGTAGCACCAAGGGTGCATATGCTGGGCGTGGAGAATGAGGAAAACCTGATCGATGGTAATTTCTATCCCTTACATTATTTTTATATGGTTGAATGAAATGCTTAGCATAGGGAATATGTGACGGTTGTGTAGGAATTGTTAGTACTGGGAGGACTGAAACCCACACTTTGTTTGACTCCGGGGCATCGCATTCATTTGTGCGTCCTGAAGTGGTTGCACATTGGGAGTCTAAGAACGGTCTCGAGGAAAGCATCAAGACGGATTATGCGGTGGGTGGTGCGATATTGAAATCGCATGCTATTTATCGAGGTGTTCGAGATCCACGTTTCGCCTCAAATTTCTGGTTGGCATTCCAGAAATCACTAGGAACCAAAGTGCACATGAGCACGGCATATCACCCACAAACGGATGGGAAATCGGAGCGGATGATCCAATCCCTCGAGGATTTGTTGCGGGCTTGTGTATTGGATTGGGGTAAACTATGGAGAAGCATTTACCACTAGCTGAGTTTGCTTACAACAACAGTTACCACTCAAGTATGGGAATGTCACCGTACGAAGCTTTGTATTGTCGTCCGTGTCAAACCCCCTTGTGTTGGATTGAAGTGGGGGAGGGCCGAGATCTCTCCCCAGGGGTGATAAAAGAAATGAAAGACATGATTAAGTTTGTCAAGGAGAAAATGAAGGAGGCCCAAGATCGACAAAAGAGCTATGCAGACAAGCGGAGGAGGGAACTGGAATTCCAAGTGGGGGGAGATGGTTTACTTAAAAAGAGTGACGTTAAAGAGAAAGGACAGAACGAAAAAGATGGGGAAGCTGCAGCCGAGGTATATGGCACCGTTTAGGATCGTAGAATGGGTTGGACCAGTGGCATACCGTTTGGAATTGCCTGACGAGTTCCATCCATTCCATGATGTGTTCCATGTGTCTCAACAGAGGAAAGTGGTAAGGGATCCGACACTGATTGTCTCACAGCCACCTGAAGATTTGAGTTCTTGTATGTCGACCCATAGTAAACCAATACAAGTGACAAGGCTTCCAGACGAGCAAATTAGGAGGAAGAGAGATCCTATGGTAGAATTGGTATGCGAGCGGGATGGGAAACGTGAGACTACAAAGGAGCGTGCAAGCATGATGAGGGCTGAGTATCCAGAAATATTTGAGACCCCATGTGGATGAGCAGATTGTGGGTACGGATTCGGGGACGAATTCCTCTTGAGTGGGGGAGAGTTGTAACGACCCGTTCCCAAAGTAATTTTATTTTAAAGATTAAGATCGTGGAGAGGTTGCTTTGCAAGACAGCAAAATATTTCTAAGTGTTGGAACACTTGTATTCATTAAGAATGGAATAAGAATTCAATTTACTCTAAGCATCGAATTGCCCTTGCTAACTAAGTATTATTAACTGAGACTAAATGGCGATAACTAATCATAAAACGATCGGAGTATAGGCGAGGTATCTAGGGACCGTGGAGTCAATTAAGAAAAGTTCAGTCCTTCAAGAATACGGGCTCCAAGTAAGCCAGTTGACTAGTCATCTTTGTCGGGATTATACGAAAGAAAGGTCGGTTTGGCAGGAGTCATATAAAGAAAGAATTGTAGTTCAGTCAATCCTTTAAGGGCAAGTTTCGACCGAGACGGTTAAGGAAACTGCACTTAATTCTCTGCTTGGTGGGAAAGTCCAAGGATAGTATAAAAGGGACCTCCAGCTCTTAGTTTTGGACAGAGCTCAAAGCAAGTCCTAGAGAGAGGTCAGAGCAAGAACGCAGTTCTAGAGAGAGAGTTTGGGAAGAGAGGATCGAGCAAGGAGGACCGAAGGAACCTTCACCAGAAAACGCAGCTGAGTTCAGAGTCTTTGATCTTTTAAGATCAATTCAGGTGAGGATGTGATTCGTGACAGTACAATAAAGATTATTTTGCCTAGTTTGATTCCTTAGGTTCGAATTGTTCTTGGATAAAATTCGTTTATGGTAAGTTTGTTCATAATGTTCTTAGGAAAATTGTATGATGGAAATTGTTTATGGAAAGTTCGTTCTTCGTTCTTCGAGATAGTTCTCAAGGATCGAAGAACGTTCATACGTTCATAGGATATTTTCAGGTTAAATTGCGTGAAATGAAGTTATGTTTAATTGAGATGTTTAGGTGAAACACTTAGATTTGATCCGATAAAAACTGAAATGTTAAATGGGAAATGTTATAAAAACGGATTAAGAATTGAAGTAATTTAAGGAAGGCATGGGATTAAAAGAACGTGATTAAGTTAAGGAAAGTATGTTTTGGGCTTCAGCCTTTATCGACCTTCGGGTCGCAGGTTGGCTTCGGCCGCAGGTTTGGCTACGGCCGTAATTAACCGATGGGTCGCAGGTTTGGCTTCGGCCACAGGTACGGCTACGGCCGCAGGTACGGCTACGGCCGCAAGTATGGCTACGGCCGCAGGTTTGGCTACGGCCATAGGTTGGCTTTGGCCAAAGGTTTGGCTACAGCCAAAGACTGATGGACCTTCGGGTCGGAATGTTAGGAAATGTTAAAGTAAACGAATGATAGAACTGGATGTTAGGTTGTTTGTTTTGATGCATGACAATGAATAAGTAATAGGAAATGGCTAAGTAAGAAATGATAGAAACTGAATGCTAAGTTGATAGAATGGGACTAGGTTGCTAGGTTGGAAAGGGGGAATTGATTGATTGATTATTGGACTGTAGTGGGTGGTATTGAGCGTCCTCATTGAGTATTTTTGTATGCTCATGCATGCTTTTGTGATGCAGGTGACGAGTAGTTGATTGGACCGGACCACCGGACGATGAAGACCATCGGGACGGTGTATTTAGTATCGGGATTGTTATGAAAATTTTCATGGAAATTTTTACGAACCATATTGCACACGGTTATGATATATTGACTCTGGTTTATTATTAGAACTGCAGTATTTACTTATGTTACTTAATGAATGATTTCCAAATTATTTTTACTTAGAATTTTTCGTACGACTTTGCAAAGATTTCCGGGTTGGGGTGTTTCACAAACCGTCTGGCCAAAACCCTGACAAAGTTACCCCCGCGCCAACACGGAAAAGCCCGGGAGACCTTCCTCCTATCGAGGAAGATAAAGAAGGAGGAGAAGTCGAACGAGTCGACGTGGAATCTAGAAGTCAGTCTTAACCTACGGACGAAGACGCATACATACATCCGCGCCGCACAAGAAGTCAAGCCAGCTCGGGATGAATCACAGTTTGATAACCCTGTGAACGAAGAAGAAGCTATCTTCTGGAAAGAACAAGAAAATCTGGCTGTTGGGGTCAAAATCGGTTACGACGGAACCAACGTTAGAAACCTACCAGGAGAATGCATTTGTTGGGGTCAAAAAACGGTATTCTCGAAATCAGCATCTAAAAATCGTGTTTCTATACAAATGCAGTCTCGAAATCGACTTAACGAAAGTCTCCAGACCAAAACTCAAAAGAAAGAAACACGGATATGGATTGACCAACTCGCCCATATGGCGAGTTGGACAAGGCCAACTCACCATACGGGCGAGTTGGTCAGCATGGAACGACCAACTTGCCCATATGGCGAGTTGGACAAAGCCAACTCACCAAACGGGCGAGTTAGATGGCACAAACAATCTGACTTGCTCATTCGGATTGTAGCAAGTTTTACGGAGAAGCTTTTGAAAACGAACGTAGCAAGTTTTGCGGAGAATTGTTTTGGAAAATTTGCGTATAACTAAAAACAAAGTCATATGACTCGTCTCTCAACAAAAAAACTAAACTTTATCTCTTCACATTACGATCTTACAGATCTCACTCCTTAGCCATGCGGCTCACTGGATTATCCCTCACATCTCCCTTGGTTGAGTTCGAGCAGGCAATCATCTCGTACATGTTCTTTATCGAGCCTTTTAGGTTATGTCTTCATCATACAAAAACAAAACAATTTTCGTACGACTATAGAACGAAAAATCCGACTTGGCCCGTCGATCTCGACAAACGCTCTTCGGCCCTCAGCCAATTACTCCTTCCGATAAAAATCCAAACTGGAATTCGGTATCCTCTTTAGGAAAGTTCTAAACTAGCATGACCTTAATGTTAACATGAACGTTCCGTAGTCTATTCGTGACCAGAAACGTCCTCGGCTATTCGGCTGAACACATCCTTCAGACCGAGCCAAAATGTTTGAGCAACCACTGCTCACCCAATCACTTAGAGGCAAAACGACAATCCACGATTATTTTAAAAACGCCAGGTGCAAAATAACTATCCTATAACCCAGAATCAGAAATCATACGACAAATTATTAATATCGAAACTTAGTCGTAACCATCGTACGGTTAACGGAAAACATAAGCTTGTCGACAACCCGGCCAAGTTCAATATGTTCCGCAGTTTACTCTAAACCCACAGCGTTTTAAAAGTGGAAAGAGGCACATAAGGAAAAACTCGTAACGAAGCTCCTAAAGCTATACGAAGCATCCTTAACTATGGACTAAATAAATCTCGGGGGGCCGACTCTTCACAAAGCACAGTGAAGGAAGTCTCATATTCTCAGCGACAAATTTACGCAATCCATTGGTCCTAATTCTCGGAAACAAACAAAAATGTTTCTCTACCGTAAGGTTAAAACAAAACCTTGCGATACCACACATCTTCAAGCCCCACAAGCATTTCAACCACGAAATGCGGCATACAAAGAAAAACTCAACCTTCGACACAGCGAGACGTCGCTAACGCTCGGAAAACTATTTTTTGACAAAACTTTCCAAAACGGAATGCTAACCTTAAAACCAGTCCGTCTGCGACTATAAAACATACACACCTTCTTAAACACATATCCTTCGCGAAGGTTCAAAACGATTATATCTACAAATAATTTTGTTGCTGATCACAACAAACTCTTAACGTCCTAAACAGACTAAGCGATCTCGTAGAGATAGCTCTCGAACACCCGACACAAGGGTAATAGCACTATAAAAGAAATCCAAATTTTGGTCAGCACTTTTGGGAGAATTAAAAATTGTCATCAAAGAGATGCTCGATTCCTACCATACAAGTCACGTAAGCCGAGAAACATATCGCGCACTTTAAAGCGGGATGTAATCAGGTCAAAAGTGATACGGGAAACGTAAGCCGAAGTAGTCATCGCACACCCTAAAACTGTGACTAGACCTAGGTCTTACCCTAAACCCAGCACACTGGTCTCTAACGTCGCAAGGCATGATATCGAAAAGATACGAGATCCTGAAAGCATGTCTCTTCGTCCATATCTAAGAGCTCACGACACTTTGAAAAAAACTTCTCAAACATCTCGAACAAGCAACGAATAGGATGATCCGCAAAAGAGTTGGGAAAGAGATGACAACTCGTATCCCTCCCTCTATACTTAGCAAAAATCCAAATCTATTAAAACTCATTTTCAAGAAAAAAAACTACTTTATTCATAAAAAAATCGCAAAGCAGTCGGGATCCAAAGCCACACACTGTCAGTCCCGAAAACATAAGTATGGCCACATTTTGCCATAATAAAGAGCCTACAAGGCTGGTCTCGAGGCCTACAAAGGTGCAATATACAATCTCGTTGGCAACAACATGCCTGATAATGTCTACACGACACACAGCTAAACCATAAGGGCCTCACTGGAAAACAGGAAATAAGAACCTTAACTCCGGAATGAACTACGAAAGGTTTGATCCCTGTTACAAGGGTACCTAGGCAGCCCTCACAAGGCACAGCCCCAATCCTACTGCATTCCGCTCTTAGAGGAATAAGTAGACCACTTTCAACGGACCTTTTCAAACATTGATTCTGCCTAACTTACCAAACCTGCCAAAAACCGCTCGCTAAAAACCTTTTGATTCTAAAGAGCTGGGGGCTAACTGTTGGGGTCAAAATCGGTTACGACAGAAATCAACGTCAGAAACCTACCGGGAAAATGCGTTTGTTGGGGTCAAAAACGGTATTCTCGAAATCAGCATCTAAAAATTGTGTTTCTATACAAATGCAGTCTCGAAATCGACTTAACCAAAGTTTCCAGGCCAAAACTCGAAAGAAAGGAACACGGATCGACCAACTCGCCCGTACGGCGAGTTGGACGGCATGGATCGAAGAACTCACCCGTATGGCGAGTTGGACAAGGCCAACTCACCATACGGGCGAGTTGGTCAGCACGGATCAACCAAACTCGCCCGTATGGAGAGTTGGTCAGCATGGACTGACCAACTTGCCCGTATGGCGAGATAGACAACTCCATCTTGCCATACGGGCGAGTTGGTCAGCACTGAAAGAACAACTCGCCCGTATGGCGAGTTGGACAAGGCCAACTCGCCAAATGGGCGAGTTAGATGGCACGAGCAATCCGACTCGCTCATTAGGAAAGTCAGATCAAATCAATTCAGTTTCACCTCGTCCTCGTTAAACTCCCTCTTTTGATATTTGATCGAACTTATGTTTGTTCCGTCTCGATCGGGATTGACATTGGAACCTTACCGAAAGAACTTGTTTTCTTTAGAAAGGATTGGGTCGATCGTATGAGACGATAACGGTTAACTAAACACCTATAGTCACATGCCCCATAAGAAAGATCCTAACTCTCGGACGACGTCGTCTTAGCAAATGTTATTTCGATAAAATCGTAGAAACGCCTAAGTCAGAAAAATGACCAGACAAGGTCTAAAGCTTGGCTAAAGGCCCACTCGCGATTTTATCCGAAATCAATCCCAAACTTTTGTGACGATTTATCTTTTATTTTTCAGGAAAAGTGTAAATGTTAATTTAGAAGGGATAAATGTCAAGATCGAAGGATAAATGTTAAGTTTCCAAAGATAATCATAAAGATCGAGGAAAAAAGAAAATATTTCCGCGAAGCGATAAATTCGACCAAGGGCTGACGGGGAAAGAGCAAACCGTGTCCCAGATGAGTATATAAGGACTTCAAGGGTGCTGATGCAGGGGGACAACATGAAAATCTCTACTCATAGCCAAACATAGCTTAGCACTTAGAGCATTTAGGCAACTTTCCGTTTTTGTTATTCGAGCATCGACTCAATTAGAATTTTTGCAGTCTTAGGTTATTAGAACTAGGGATCTCACCGACATCTCTCATAGCCGAGGCTCCTATCCTGTTGTAAATGCTAGCAAATTCTAAATAAGACATATATTTCCCAGGACCTCTTTCAAACTAGGGTTTACCCTGCGTTCCTAATTCAACGGAAATCGACAGTGCGAATTTCGGTTCCCACATTGGCGGAGGAGCAAACTCGGAGCACTCGCAGCAAACGCCGACAAAGTCAGAAATCTTCTAGCAAGAGTTCCGAAATCCACGATCTCCGTGATGATATCATGAAAACGGTGGCCGAATTCAGGGCGGTGAAGTCCCAAATAAAAGATTTACAGAGGTTTTGGTTTGTGTGAGTGAGAGAAATCCCAATGGGGAGATTAGAGCTTTAGCTAGGCGATTTGAGAGAGAGACTAAGTGAGAGTGTTTTATGTGAAGTCCAAGGAGATTAAAAGATGAATTAAGTGTCTAGGAGAGTATGAGTTTATGAAGAAGAAAGGGGAGAAGCCCCCATTCAGCTTATTTTTAAAATCGAAATTACAATGCCTTTATATAGGCTTTACAGTTTGTAGCCTCATAAAACATAAACCAAAATCTAATGGTTGTTAATCCTTGAAAGATGGACGATCAGGATCTGGTCTTGGTTTGGTCTTGTGCTAGCTGGAAAGTAGAGACATATTGCTGGATGGATGGCTGAGATTAAATGAGTTTGAATCTGGTCAAGGGAAGGCTGGAAACATGATTGGTCGTCCATAGGCTCCTCTGAACCAGTGCTGGATCTCTGTCCAGATACATAGTCTCCTTTGGCTCTTCCTTTCCAGCCAGAGACAGCAATATCCAGCATGTCACACGCCTCCCTTATCCTCTTCTTGCACAAGGCATCTTCTTGATGCCATTTTGATTCCACATGATCAGAACAAGCTTCTCTTGCCACCCTAAGTTTGCACAGCTTCATTTCAGGTTGATCCGGGTAAGCATTCGCCCTATTCTTGCACGGTCGATGGTACGGACCTCCTGTCCATACCACTCGCCCTATTTCTGCACAAACTCCCCAACCATCTTCAAAGGTCGAAAGGAAACATCTTTGGGTCACCCTATTTTTGCACAGTCCCGTACCGTCCATACGTTTCGCCCTATTTTTGCAAGCTCGACCATCTCCTCTCAAATGCCTCTAAATGGTGTCTAAGTCCCTTCTGGACTTGACCTTAACTTTGCACAAGCTTCAGGACACTTCTGGACACCTTTAAACACTCCTAAAGTCTTCTAACACAATCTCCAGAAGTCTTGCCCTAACTTTGCACAAGACCCAAACTTCACCCAACCTCATCCTTTGATTCTCTTTTTTTCTTCAAGTTAACACTCCCCCCTCAAGCCTGACTATAGGTGATCCTTAGTCAAGCTTGGAACCTTGAAGAATCCCTCATTAAAAACCTCACCAAGGAAAATCCTTTTTGGGATAAAACCTTGATGAGAGAAAAAGAGTAGGTTCCTCAAGGCCTGGGGATTGGCCAGTGGGTCTTAGTATGAGTGTGATAGACACAAAGACCCTCGATCACGGCCTCCTTGTGATGAAAGGTAGAACTTCACTTCTCTTTCACATCACCAATACCTTCTCGGACCTCTTCTTTGGACTGGCTTGTGTCTTCCCTTCTCTCATGGCTTTTTGCCTTCTCCATCAGGTCAGAAAACACGCCTATCTCCTTCTCATCTCATTGAGCATCCAAGTAAGGTACCTGATACATCATTCCACAAGTGTATCAGTTCTCAAGAGATAAACCTATCATGAATATATATATATATATATAAGATCAGGTTTACTCCCTTGTTTAAATGGTGAGGAGTGGCTTGTTTAAACCAGCCACTTGAACCCCTCACTGCTAGAACACTCTCTGATCTTGAAGCTCTTCAACACTCCCCCTCAAGCTTGAGACCTCTTTAAGGAACAAGCTTGGACAGTTTGATGGCTTCATGATCCGGACTGAACAAACCATTGCAACTTTTCTTCATCACTCGCCAACTTGATCGACTTCTGGATGATCCTTCAGCTATCTCTTCAACCACCTCACACCGCATTGATAGAGTAACCTTCTTCATACACAACCAAGACTGCTCTGAACAATCTCTTGACTAGACATGCCACTGCCTAGACCCGGTTGGCTCCTTCTTCAGTTTGCTTGCAATGGTAAGGAGGAACACAAGTCATTGTGCTTAGGATATTTAGGTAGCTCACTTAACTCCCCTTCTCAAGCTTGGATTGAGTCTAGGTCCAAGTTTGAACTGAGCCGTATTGAGCTTTAAGATCAGGAGTGCAACATCCCAAGGACTGCACATACAACCACTAATCAACCCTTCCTTACAACACCAGTGCCTTAAGGTCACCAGTCTCCTCAAGACTTAGATTATGACCTCGCCTTGTGTGTCCACACACACACACCAGCGACCACTCTCCATTTATTTAATAATTGGCACTTCCTTCCTCTTGTACTCGAATAGATGATGGACTGGATGGTCAGGACCCTTCACCGTGAAATAAGTTACACCTTATGGAGCCAATTATTCTGATTACCCAAAAGGGGAGGACTTCACAGTGAATGGGTAAAGAGTAAAGCATTACTGGGCTAAAGCAGAAATCCCGCATTCTAAGACCATTCATCTAGAGATGCCAAATCCCGATTGATAAAACTCAATTTTCTCGCCGAGTGGGAGGTAACCCATTTGTAAATATTTAGAATTTAAAAAGCCTTTTAACAAATTTAGTAAAAGAAAATATAAAAAAAAGAGAAAAAAATTAAACAATATAAACAATAAAAATAAAATGATAAAACATTAATAAAAATAAAAATTTATAAATAGAAAATAATAATAATATATAAACAATAATATCATTAATATATAATATATATAACAAATATACAATATGCACGTGAATTTTTAAATTGAAATAGGAGGCACACAAATGACCATCGATCGACGTTCCTATAGGACCATTGATCGATGGAAGAGTGTCGAGTCTGTATAAGCTCGACACGACCCCATTTTCAAAAACACTTTTCATAACCGCCAAAACTGTTGCGATTTCCAGAGCCAATTTCTGTCTCGAATTTTTTTTCCGATTTTGCTCATTCTTGGAGCTTAACCCACTCGATTTTTCACACTCTATTTCTTTAGTTTACTTAATCTACCGAATCTTCAAGGTTATATTCTCTAAATCTCTTAGTTTAAAAAAATCTAGGGTTTGAGAGAAAAATCAAAAGTTGTAGGGTTTAGATCGGAAATTTAGAACGGTTTAGGGTGATGGACTTACTAGATTATGACCTATCAACTGTTAGTAAATTGAATTTTACATGATTTTTGGTTTGATTTGAGAATTAAAGTCTCCAGTTTTATCGCGACTGACCATCGATTGATACCAGTCAGGGATCGTCCATCTATGGCCGTGATGATTTTCTTATGTTTGTTGATTCTTGTTTTATTTGGCTATTGCATATGAATGAGAGAAGGACCAAGGCACGTTTCGACGTTGGTAGCTCCAGTTCCGCACCATCGGGAACCCCATGTCGTGACCCTTGACCCAAAGAGGAGAGGGAGTTGATCAACACATTTGAGAAGTTATAGCTTTCGAGAGAGTGCACCCACAGAGCCGTGTCTCAGGACTGGGACGACTACGACACTCTCTACTATAACTCATGGCAAGTCGTTTCGATTGAGCCCACCAGTTTCATCGACATAGACGTCCTGAAGAAGCGGGGCTCGGATCAGATATCAATGATTATGATGAGAGATCTGGGGATGGGAACCATGGCTACTAGGGCATATGAACTCTTTCCTGGACCTGGTCCGACAGTTTATGGCCACAGCTCGAGTGATTTACCCGAACCCGAGGGTGAAGAGGGCATCCGAGGCTTATTTGAATTTCCTCATCATGGGCATCAGATACAACATTACCATCCCTGACCTCTACCAAGTCTACGGGTTTGACAAGCCCGAGAACCTCGTCTGCTCCGTCTCTTCCTTCCCTTGACGGATCGCTTTCTGGGGACTCATAGCCACAAGCCAGCTCAGCCACTCACACCTATATCCGCCACCCGTACCCTGCGCTACTTCCTGAAGATCCTTGCCAACACTCTGTTGTGCAACAATTGATGTACCAGTCAGTCAGAGGATTGGTTTGAGCTCGATGATGAGGTTGTTCCACCACCAGTGAGCGACCAGCAGGTGAACATGGGGGCTATTTTTTCTGAGCACTTGGTGTCCCTGAAGGGAAAACTTTTCAAGGGATCCGGCCAGAAGAAGGATACGGTGGGGAGCCTTCTGACATCCATCTTTATACATATTGGGATCAGCCTTCAGGGAGCCTCTATGGAGATGGAGATAGAGTACATGGATAAGGCTCACTTGACGAGGGCAGGGTGGATGAAGGAAGGAACCTAATGGTCCTTTGTGGAATGATGTGGGGCCTCATATGAATAGAGCTTCTAGAGAGCGGTGTGACAGACTTCACCAACAACCCAGCATGCCTTGAGTTCAGACCGGAAAAAGCGCCTCTTGCGCAATGCACCTGTCCGTATATGCCGCAGAGGAGCACCCAGGGCAAGCACGCGCCGGCAGAAGGCGAGCCAGCAGCACCACCACCCCCTCTTCCAGCATTACCACAAGTTCCAGAGATCCCCATCCACGATCACAGAGAGTTCCACATATTCGTGGTGGGTGCACTTCACGCCATATGGGGTAGGATAGAGGCAATTCGAGGTGCTAGTGTTTCAGCCGTCCGCATACCAGAGCGAGTTCACCGCCAGCAGCTCCCACAACACCACACCAGCCAGACTCAGACACCACTAACGAGGAGTAGCCTTACATTTTGCTCTCCTCTTTTTATTTCATTTTCAGACTTATGCATGAACTTACTTTATTTTATTTTATTTTATTTTCATTTGCTTGTTGGATTTAGAACTTATGTTTATTATTTCTATCCCGTTTGCTGATTTAACATGATTTTTTTAGTGTCTAAAAGTGCTCACACAAAGAGAGATGATCAGACATAGACACTTTTTACAGTTACTTATCGATGGGTTCATGTTGTCTGTTGACCATCGATCGATAGTCCTTGAACATCGTCGATCGATGGCGACCATGACAGAGAGGTATGAGTTCTTAAATCATAACAACTAACTTATTTCCTTTCTAATTTATTTAAACCCACCAATCTCAGACCATTTTAACACTGGGGACAGTGTTATCCGAGTCTGGGGGAGGTAGCTACTAACACCATATTTTATTTTTGATGTTTTATTTTTTACTAACTATTTTCAATACTATTGTATTGAATCAAATTTAGAATTTAGGTATAGACTATATACTTTTTTCTGGAACAATTTATTTCACCATTGTAGAGCACCATTCTGAGATTGAATGGAAAAGCTAAGTACATTAATTATCCTATAACACCCACACTTTCTAAGAACTTCGAAGGAACCAAAGCTAACCTCTAACCTAAGTAACTATATTTGCTTGTTCTATGGCTTAGTATACATAGGATCGGAATCCTCTTGCAAATCTGAAAGGTAAAAATACTTTACGTTCTAATCTTCCTCTCACCTTTCTTCCACATATATATATATATACATATATATAATTAAAAAAGATTGAAATGATTTCCTAAAAGATGCAGAGTGATAGGTAAATTACCTTTGATCTCATTATTCTAATTCAGAAAGGAATGATGACATATTGTTGGAAGCGAGAGATATGTCCATTATCGATGACCCCACTATTTGCCTACAACTTTGTCAACTAAAAAAAACTCGAAAATAAGATGGCAAGATGGACTGTATCAGCATCATTGTCCATTGATCTTGAGATTTAAAGAGATTCAGAGAAAAAATGAAGAGAGAGGAAAAGGATTAAGAAGGTTACTTTTGGTTAATGCACTTGCTTGAGTAAGAATCTACGTGTCTTCTGATCGATACGCCCAGGGTAAAGCATGCACCCTATATTATATATTTAAATGAGGATAGTAGAGGGTATGTCAGATAGTTTCTGGTAAGTTGTGGTAAGGAAGATTGACTAGCTAAGCAAAGTACATGGAAATGCTCTAGATGTGGTTGCAATGGAAACTTAGGTGAGACAGGGTTAAGGAGCTCGTAATTCTTTGTGTTTTCAAACCTTTCACTAATTCATTCTATGCTTTGCTTGAGGTCAAGCAAAGGATAAGTCTTGGGGAGTTGATATGTCAAATTTTTTACCTAATTTCACCCATGATATATATATATATATGTTTTAAAGTCTTTTATATGCAATTGTATTATTTTAGGTACTTTACAATTTCAGTAATCATTTGAAGCAATTGAAGCTTTTAGATAATTTTGAAGCATTGAAGAATACTCAGCCGAAAACTCGAAGTCACAACCAGTATATGCAGCAACTATCGATCGACAACTCACCATGAGTGTCAATCGACGATCATCACTTACCGCGAGTTAATAGAATATCTGAAGAAATCATAATTTTACTCAGAAGTTCCATTATTTGCAAGACAAGTCTATGCCTGCATTTTAGACTATTAGGCTTCTTAGCTGTTTTGCAAGACATGCTTTTTTACAATCCTTGTGACACTTGCAACTTGACGGCTACCTTAGGAGGGGGAGATCTATTCTATTCACAAACTAAGATCTTAAACTCCCTTGTTTTCTTATTGTTGTTTCTATGCAATTCATTCAGCTATTTATCATGTTTATAACAATCATGTCTGAGTAGTTCATTGTTAGATTTAGGGTTCTTCTAGGGTAGTTAATGGATTGTTGATGTTATGAAATTGTTAGGGTTATTCTAATTAGTTCTTTGTTTAAATAGATTTTAATGCTAAAGCTGAGTCTGATCACCTAACCTTAGATTATAGGATGTTGTATCGTAAGCGAGAGCTTGGTTATACCCTGAAATATTTCTTAAACATTCTAAAACCCTAATAACAAACGAGAGCTGGATTAGGAGCTTAGAGAACATATCAAATATGAAATTTGTATCTGTTTAGAAGTAGCGTCGACCGACATCACATAGTGTCCATCGATCGACACTCTGTTAAGTCTCACGAGAGTGACTTACCTAAACCTTAGAGTTTGAGTTCAGAACAGCGCTTCACTAAAACCCTTAACATTTTGTTAGTCAGCAGAACTTAGTTTACCTGAGAGTTCCCCTAAGTCTAATCCCTCCCAATAATCTTTACAAACCAAAATCAATCTTTAAATAATTAATTAATACTTTCATCTAACTTTAATTCGAAACAATAAATATATTGAGTAATCTTAGAGTCTCTGCGGATTTAATTCCTAAGTACTACACTAGGTCAAGCATGAAAATGTTCTAAGACTCAAAAAGGCCATCTATGGACTAAAGTAATCACCAAGAGATTGGTATCACAAGATGTGTACTACATTGAATGGAAAAGGCTTCATGAAGTTAGAAGTTGATCATACACTCTATTCACTCTTCATGGTCCAATCGGCATTGTAGTAATCTTGATTTATGTGGATGATGTAATCATCACAAGCAGTGACAAAGAAGGCATCCAAAAAAACAAAGGTATTTCTCAAATTTGTATTTGATATTAAAGATTTATGTGAACTCAAGTAATTCCTTGGAATTGAAGTATGTCACTCTAAATAGGGGCTCTTCCTATCAAAAAAAAAGTACACACTTGATCTTTTAACTGAGGCAGGAAACCTGGGAGGAAAAGCAGCCAAAACTCCTCTTAAAGATGGCTATAAGGTGTTGTGAAAGGGGGAGTATGAAGATACTCCATTAGATGATGTCAAGAAGAATAGAAGGATGGTTGGAAAACTCATATATCTGACCATCACTAGACTAAACATCTTCTTTGATGTGAACCAAGTCAGCCAACACATGCAGGCGCCTAAAGTACACCATTGGAACATTGTTGAGAAGATAATGAGATACTTCAGGGAGGCTCATGTTCAAGGTGTATGGATGGATTACAATGGAAGCACATAAATTGTGGGATATTGTGATGTTGATTGGACAAGAAATAGGGTTGATAGGAGATCAACTGCTGGTTATTGCAGATTTATTGGAGGCAATGTGGTGACTTGGAAGAGCAAGAAGCAGAAGATTGTGTCATATTCAAATGCTGAGGTAGAGTATAGAGCTTTGAAAAAGCTCACCAGTGAGTTGATATGGATCAAGTGATTGCTTCGGGACTTGGGGATTGAGACTATATCACCAATCACCATGCATTACGACAATCAAGCTGCTATTCACATTGCCATAAACTCAGTCTTCCATGAAAGGACCGAACACATTGAAGTAGATTGTCACAAGGTTAGATAAGCATTGGAGAAGCAAATCATCCTACCTTGTTACACAAGAAGTGAAGACCAACTAGTTGACATCTTCACAAAGGCAACTAGCACCAAAGTCTATGAATTCATCCAGTCTAAGTTGGGACTCATAGACCTCACTCTCACTGACTTTCCTAACATGAAGACTTCTACTCTTTTTTCTTAGTGTGTTTTTGTCCCATTGAATTTCGCACACTAAATTTTTAATGAGGGAATTTCTTCATGTTCCCAAGCTTGACCAGTTCATATGGTCAAGCTTGAAGAGAGTATTGAGATGAAGAAACAAAGAGAAGAACACATTGATGAGGAAGAAGCAGTTTTGAAATGAAGAGGAAGTAATTTGGTCAAGGTTTGTATTTTGTCCGTACAGACCGTACAACTAGACCATGTGTGACCTATCTTGGGTTGCAAGGCAAGGTATGTGTAACTTGTGAGCCAAACACTTGCATCAAAAGCCAAAGAGACGTTGGAGATTGGTTGACCAGAAGCAAGAAGTTTAAATGAGTTTAAAATGGCAAGATCACATGTTCCACTTAAGGCTTGGAGCTGTTTATGAGATATCACTATCTCTGTCCAGAAATTTGTCCTCTTATGTGGTTTAATCTTTGTTTTTTTCATTATGTCTTAGTATTCTATGTATGTAACCCACTCAGAATGAATGAAAGGCAAGGAGACTTTCTCTTCCATTCTTGTTTATTCTCTCTCTCTCATCTCTCACGAAATCTCCATCTTCTCTCATCATATTCTCACAAAAACTTCATAATTCTCAGTCCCAATCTTCACTTCCATTCTCAATCTAACGATGTCACTATATTTATCAAAAATTTAAGATCTTCATAATTCCCAGATAAATAATACCAATGAACTAAGTTTCATCTGTATGAGTTGTTAGATTAATTTCATCAATTATAAGTATAGCATGTATTGTATCCTTAGTACATGTATAAATAATTAAATAAATAGAAGTAAGAGTTAAAACAAAATTTCGAGAATATATCTTCAAAATATTTATGTATTATATTAATAATAAATATTCTGCAGAGAGAGTCTTTGAAATAATATTTTAATAAATATGTGGCTTAATGTTTTAATATGTATTAGTTTATTTTAATTAGCTAATTTGTGGTTTGCTATAATAAGATAAGATTTGAGTGTAGTTTACATGATTTTCATTTTTTATCAGAATATGAATTTCTAACTATAACACAAACAAGATTATCTATATCTTGAAGTATTTTTTTTTCAATTATCTTAATTATAAATATATTTTTATTTGAACCCTAATTTATTAAGTAATCTATTATATTTAATATATAAGTAAGTAAACATAAAAATATCTTGAAAATGTTTACGAGATCTTTATATTATATTTCAAAATGTTTTGAAATTAATTTTATACTTTTTATTAATTTTGTAACATAACTAAACCATATCTAAGAATTATTTTTTTGTTAAAATCTCACACTAAATATATATTATATATCTAAATAATATAATAGAATCTTTTCAAATTTTACGGTTTTATGAATTTTGCATAAAAACTAGATACATATATATATATATATATATATCATAACTCATATATGATAGTTCTCTTCTAATTCTTATAGTTTCATAATTCTGAGATGCTTATTTTAAGATAATTAATATAATGTAACCAAATTTAATGTTATTTATCCATTATTAACCAATCAAAAGTTCTCTATCAATTTTTTATCAACAAATTTAATTTATCAAAATTATTACAAATTTCAAATATCTACAAACTCACTTATCATCTAGTAATATCTCCTTCAGATTTAACTCATGATTATCTTTTAAAACTTAAAAGTGATTTTTTTTTGTTACTTTGAATCTCTAATGGATCATACCCCAAAAGAATATTATTTAAAAATATAATTACGGTGAGTGCTGGTTTATAACTCTAACTAGTATTGACCCCATGCTCCTCATGTCAAATATTTTTGCTTGCAAATAAAAAAAAATCAGTTAACTAAATTTGATTAATAAATAATATGTAGACATAATTAGCATTACACACTTATAATTAATTAATCACAAACATATAAAATAAAGTTTGATTTTTGTGAAACTTTACACTGATCTTAAATAGATTGTTTGAATATGAATATTAGTTTAAAGCTTTCATGTTTTACTTTGTTTTTTTTTTCATTCAATTATTTTCTGGTATCTGCAATCTATGATTTTGGCTTATTACGTTTTACTAGATCTCTTGTCCACGAAGATTATACATTAAAAATTGAATAAATTTATTTGCATGTATTTTAAGTATTTATAGATAATATAACATTTAATATATACCTCAAAATCCATGAATGAAAGTAATTTCATGTTTAGAGATGGCAAACAGGTTGTCCCGTCTCGTACCGCAGCGGACTCATTTTCAAGCGGATCATAGCGGGTCAGGTCTGCGCAGACCACGGTCCCCGAAATAGCTGACCAAACTCGTCCCGCCAAAAATGTAGGCCTTTGCGGGCTGGTCCGCAGGACATGTGATTACTTACGGGTATACAACTTTTTGAGACAATGTGAAGACTATAACCACCGTCAGAACTTCACTTTTCATTGTCAAAGGTTCTACGGTTTTTCAGTAGAGATAAAACTGAGTCGCCTCTTCATTCTCTCTCTGGTGGAAAGTAAAGAAATAATATTTAAGAATCTTTGTTCTCCCGCATGACCCACTCAGTCCATCCTGCTTAAGGTCTATCACGCAAAAAGCCCATTTTACAATAACATGTTCTGCGAATCCCGCAATTTTACATACCTACAATATCAAAATCTAATACCACCCCGCTACAAACCTTTGCAACCATATCCGCCGTCAAAGTCCAACACTGTCATCTCTGTTCATGTTATCGACATTTAGAAGCTTGTCTCTTATTTCTGAATTTCTATTCTTCTTACAAAACAATAACAAGAGTTACAACAAACAGATGACCATGTAAGAATTTTTTTTAAAATCAATACTGAGGAGTCAATGAATTAATTATTTTGAAATTTATTACAAAGTTACAATTCTTTAAAATTACGGCTACGACTACATGGGTCAAACATAATTTCTTGAAAACTAATATAGTTAAAATTTTATAAACTAGAGTTTACATGTTACTAAGTAAAATTAAATAAACATCCAAACATTTGGAAAGTAGATATATATTTTAGAGGTTTAACATAGTTTTTATGGCATCTAATGTTATATGAAATTCAGTCGTTGTTAAACTCTAATTTTTGTATACTTGTGTACTCAGTTAAAATTATAATATATATAAGTTTAGGAAATAAACCAAATTTTAATCATTCAAATATTAAATTTAAAAGGACTTTTGTCAAAAAGAAGAAATCATGTATAGTTTCTCATTCTTAAATTATTGAATACTCTCAGTAATTATAATTATGTTGTGAATG
>CAJHQP010009113.1:0-23808 GCA_905132765.1 Moricandia arvensis
TTAGGTATCTGATATCACTTTTCCTATAGTCATGGACACTTCAGATATCTTGTTTGATTTATGTTCGTGTCTATTCCGACTCTCTATATTTTAAAAGTAGAATTAATTCTGATTCGTGATATTACTATATTTCTTGTTTGATTTGTTTAGATGTTGCTCGAATCATTGCTGATTCGTGGTTTGAGTTTGGATACACATTTTGATTATGTAATTTTTAACGGAAATCTAAATATACTTAAGTTCTCAAATCTTAAATTAAAAAATAATATAAAACATTATAATTGAATTATGTAAAATTAATTAATTAATTTAGATAAATTAGTTCAATTTAAATATTAGATGGAGAACATATAAATATTAGTATTTGAATTTTTTTGTTATTATAGATATTTACTTATAACTATTTTAATAATATTTAGATATTTTTATATGTTTGAATATCTAATAGATAGAAATTTAAATTAATTAATATATTTAAGTTTATAATTGTGATATAGATATTATTGGTATCCAAAATATTTCAGGTTGATTGGATTCGAGTAATGGTTATCCAAATATAAAAAATCAGATCTATCTAAGTACTTAGTCAATTTTAGTTTATGTTATTACTTTCAAATCCAGTTTGGTTCGGTTCTTCGGATCTATATATATTATCAAACTTATTTTCTTCTACTAATATAAAGAAAAATGAAATAAATGTATTACAAAAAATTTGGATTTATTTTACATAAATGATTATTAGACCATAGTTTAAGACTATTAATAAAATAATTGGACGTCATGTTAATATTGGTGAACATGTTGGCAAAACTAACGTAGTCTATAACAATAACATGTACTTTCTTATAAAAATTCTTGGTAAATATAATAAAAATACAATATAATCGAGTCAAAGAGGTTTATAATTGTGTTGAAATATGTGATCTGTTCATTCGGCAGATGAATTTTGTTTTTTCAATCGATTTTTTGAATTTCTTTTCTTTTAACGCTTTTTTTTTTGTTTTCTGATTTTTTTCCACCAGTCTGATTCTTTTTATAATTCTTGATTTGATATTAAAACTTTGCAAAGAAAAAAAATACTTAAATAAACTAGAGATCCGAATTTGTGTGTGGTTTTTTTCACCTCAATTTCTTTACAGAAACCTCAATCATGACAAAGTTCGGCAATGTACGATACTTTCAATTTCTAAAACAATTCTCATTCCAACATTTTAGTTGATGTGAATCTTAATGATTTTTTTTTGATTTTTTTTATATTATTCAGTAGTTGCATGGAGAGAAGTTCAATTCACTAATACAAAAGTTAAAGTACAGAAATTAAAAATAATTTGATTAAAAAATTATTGTGTGAACACATTAAATTATATGCAGTAGAATTAGAAAAATTAATGTGTGAACGAATTAATTGTTACACAAAGATTTATTTAAAAGAAAAGTAATAGTTTGCATTAAGATTAATTTTTTTATGAGAAACGTTTCCCACTCGACACATCATCGTTTTGAAAATAATTTTTTTTTTTAAGACACGTCACAGACATTGTGATAAGTTTTAAGCTAAGTTTTAAAAGTGCTTCTCCTTTAATATATATGGGACTTCTCAAAATTATTGACAATATATATAAGGTTCCCCCAATTGTCAAGTGACCTAGCCCGACAACTCAAAGGCCGGATAAAAAGACAATAAGCCTACGAAGGATGAAGGCATATCCCGAGTTATAAGAAGAGTTAGTGCTGACCGCACACGTTCAACCCAAAACTTAATGACGACCTGAGAAATAAAGACGGCTTGAAGATGCATAATACCCGCCGAAGACCACGACTGTCACAATCATCCTGCAAAAAGTATAAAAGAATGGTAAAGGAGGGGAAACCAATCACTTCATATCAAAACTTTACTAAAATTGCTATTATTATACCCCTTGTTCATAACACTTTCATAAACCTATAAGATCAATAATATTCACCTTTTAACACCGAAATCATCGATATATTTTACAAATTTCTATATTGACACATTAATATAAATCCAAATCTTATTTTATGATTAGATTTTGAATTCCATCATTTAGCGCTGTAAGAAAAGTGAAAATATACACAAAAACCTCTCTAAAGATTCCAAAGTAAGACACACATCACAATGATAGGAGTAGATACATTTGGTGTTATAGGAGCAGAAAACAACTCCAACCTCACCCCGCATGGACAACGGTTCAACCCCGGCATAATTCATATAGCCATGCGAACATCATTTCTAAGTTCAAGCCAAATGTACAAGTTTTGCCCCAATATGCAGGTCAGTAACACACTGGAAGAACGACGGGCCCTAGGACAGCCAAAGGAGTCCTCCCAAGAACGGATCCAGTAGCAGGAGCGGCCCGAATATCTGGTCACCCCACTACCGGAATCCCCTCGAATAATTTCTTCGGAAAAACAAGTGAACGAGGTTGGAGTCCTGAAACATAAACTAGCTCAGACCTCAACCAACCTTAAGATCTTGCAATCGTACCTTAGTCAAGAAACGAGTTCGGCCCCCTAAACAAAAATAATAATTTAATAAGCTCAACAGACGCCATTCAAAAAACCATATCCCTAATATTACCGTTATGGACTTCAAATTAAAAATGCTTTCTTACGACGGGATAGTCGGACGCCCGAGCTCACATGACTTCTTTCTGCGCAATGAGTGCACTCGCTTTAACGATGGGGAACAAGACTGGATACTGCTGATTATTTGCCGAGAGCTTGGCAGAAGCAGATCTGAACTTGTTCTCTCGATTAAAATCAACTTTGTCGACAACTTTAATCAGTTGCCCACACTCTTTATTAAATAGTATTCAATATTCTTTACATGTGGAGATTAATAAAGACCTCTTAAATATATTTCAAGCAAGAAAAGAGTCACTCAGATCATTCATCACAAGGTTTAGATTTGTGTTTTAAGATTTTGATATAAGCGACAATTTGGGGAAAGAATCTCTCAAGAGCGCTCTATCACCAGAGTCCCGCCTCCGCGACAACGTCCTGCTCAACTGACCGAATACCCACAAAGATGCTCTTCATCGATCTTCTAGATTTATCAAGATGGAGGAAAAGAATAAGGCTTTCGCCAAAAAAGTATATTTCGACATAGGGCTTCGCGGACAAAGGTCAAGAAAATATCACAAGCCAGAGTAAGAAAAAAATGGCCACACACTTCCAAAGGAAGAATCACTAGAAACCCAATAAACAATGAGATCTTTGTCCAAATCAAGTTCATTGAGGTCAATCTCGTCAAGATTGGCCTAGAAGTCTTTAATAGACTGTAAGCACCAGTTTGTTGATCATCTCAGTTCTCCAATGTTTCTTTGGAAACAAGGAGGGCATTCTGTTGGACGGCCTACAAATATGGCAGAGCTCGCTTGCTCTTCTCAAACCGGAACTGTTACTTTTGGCGGAAGATCTGAAAACATTCCTGTCAACCTCACGCACCTCCTCCATCTTATAAGCGTTATGCCAATGGATCCCATCTTCGAGGTGATCCTGACATTGCAGTGCTCTCGCTGAGCATGCCCAGACGAGTATGGGGCTCAAATTCCATAAGTCTCTTAAATTCAGATCTCACCAGAGAGTCAAATGTTTCATTCAGCTAGGTAAGGAAGGTGGTATTTGAGGCTTCCAATTTCTTAATACGCTCACACCGATCTCTGTTCTCTCCTTCAACCCTTTTGAGCTGACATTCCATTTCTTTCAAGCAATATATCGCATCTTGGCATTTTCCATATTATGTTCTCAGCACAGCATCTCTAAGATCTGAATCTTCTCCTTCTCAAAAAAGTGCGCGATTATAGTACAAATGGAGACGATTTATCATACTCATATGCTGCAGAAAAAGAAATTAGGAAGATCAGAACCTAAATTTAACGAGGAATAAACGCCCCAAGCAAAGAAAACAAAGAATACCCTAGCGTTGTTTTTCCATATGCCTTGGTAAACCTCGTGCTTGGAAAACTTGGACTCCTCAAGAACGGAGTCTCCAGCAAGACGGAATTTTCAATAGAGCTCGACATAGGACATGCCATCATAGGAAATGGTTGTCGCAGCTGGAAAGTTGGAAGAAACATCAAAGTCCCTTTTTTGAGAAGACGATGCTTCTACAGGTTGGGAACTTATCCTTACGTCTGTCCCAACCCTCTTAGCTGAAGAAGCTGATGTCTGGAATCATTGGGTCGAATGAGAAGAGAATGAAGTCTGGAACTAAATAATCTCCCGCGCCCAACTTCCATGATATAGAACCGCAGCCCTCGATCTACAGGCGCATGCGAAAGACGATGCCTAGAAGGCAGGCCCATGATTCCTTCTTGACGTAAACCAACGAGCAATCTCTGCAGCAGCTGCACTTTTATCACTCTCAGGGTATTGATTTCGTAGACCTTGGGCTGAAGACAGCACCTGATCCTAAGAGCTTCAACATCCATAACTGAATTTTCAACATCAATGATCTTAGTGTTCACCTTGGCGGTCCCTGAAGAACCAGCGTTGAGGGATCACTGAGCTTTAACAGAAGAAGGAAACTCTTCAGTCTGTAGAGGGCGGTCTGCAGGAATAGGAAGGCCAGCGGGACGACCTAGAAAACGAAGCAGAAATCTGCGAAAACCAAAATAAGTAAATCCAAAAGAAAACAAAGATCACACTCACGAGAAAGAAAGTCGAGGATATCTGCGATTCGAACGTGAGTAAATGAGGACCAGCTCTGAGATTAGATTCTCTTAAGAATTCCAATAACCCGTTGTATCCTCTCAATGTCGAACAAAGACCCTCCCGGACGAGCTATCAAAGGAAAATTTGTTCCTTCAGACCAACTATCAAAATAGATCAAGTAATAACCTAGCAAAAAATATTTACCAGGATCCACATTACACTCAGGTCAAACGAACCACTTGAAGTTCTGAGAGACGAAATTCTTGTCAAAATATGACGAACAAGTACTTGCTCTCTTAATCACGAACCAAGCTGTTCGATGCATTTACTGTCTGAGTGTCATCAACAAGATTGCACATTCCAGGATTCTGGGTAACCATCATGAAATCAGTAATAGCTTTGAGTATTTTCGGTCTCATCTCTTACCCGAGCTCAAACGACAACACCAAGAGACCAACTAAAGTTTGGACTCCACCAACCAGTCGTTGAGAAATAGCTATCCCACACATGTGGTAGTATTTAAATAAAAGGGAAGGAAAAAGAAACCAAAGATGACACTCTTTCAAAAACTCCTCATACATCATGAAATACACCATATATGCCAACCAAAGTCTCTCAGACTTATTAGGAAGAAGGAATATTCTCTCCATATGGACTTCAAGTGACTTTCTCAGGGTTTAAAGAGATCCATAATACTAGCGATTTCATGAGCCGAAAACAGCAAGTAATAAGTAGGCGATCGAATTCTATCCCCAAAATCGCGAAGGGAAGTCAAAGCACTGCTTCCGCCACCAACACCCCTCAAAGGAACTGAAGAAGAAGAACAGACGATGCAGGGAAGGCGCATGACGGTACATTCTTCGCCATAAGACAAATTGTTAAACCACCGAGAGATGAAACCAAAGGTGTCATCCTCTAGTTTCTACTGATTCAAAGCAGCATCACTAAAGAAAGAAGGAAAAAATAAAGAACGGAGAAATTTCAGAAAAAAAGAGGATGAGAATAGAAAATATGGGAGTGAAGTGAACAAAAAACTAACTTGTAACAATTAAAAAGTAAATCCTTTCATCAGGATGACACGATGACAGCAAAAAAGGAAAGGAAAGGCTTACTCTCCCGAAAATAAAAGAAAGAAATGACTACTCAAAACGAGTCAGTTCCCAGAAAACAAAATAAAATCTTTCGATTTACATAAAATCTTAGGCCGCACCAACAATTAACGCAAGTAACAATAATCTTGAACTGAGTGTCAAACTAATAAACCAAATGTCGGAAATACACAAACCAGATCGGAATAAAAAACTCATTTTCATTCTGCATTTATTACTGTTTTTTTCTGCCACAGTCAATTATTTTTTGATGAACTTTCAATTTATTGATCAAATACTGACTGAATGAACATTTACAATGCTAATTTCCTATAATGAAACGTAGAAAAACCCTAAAGAATGAAAAAATAAAACAGCCAGAGTAAAAAAAAACTTAGTCTGATGTCAGACCATCTTTCCACTAAAACAATACTAGGATGGGCAGACATCAAACCACCTTCTGACTAAACTTTCCAGCTTGTGTGTTCCAGAATAGCGAAGCGATACAATGCGGTTTTCAATACATTTCTCAGCGGTACGAGACATAGCTTCAACGCGGAATCCAAACTCCTCCATTGCGTCGTGAGTTTGTTTCCCTCCAAATCATATATAAGCCTGTTTGAAAACCTAGACGTATGAGGACTACATCCATCTTGTTTCAAGGCGCAATTAAAGATGATATTCTGTCTGACCAGTCCGGCGTGATCTGATCTGTGTGTAACCTGAATGCAATGATCATCAACAGAGTGAACTGTAGGTACAAGCAAAAACTAAGTGATCCCTGCTCTCCACTATCTTTGGACATAATTTACCGCCTTGTGAATTACCCCACTGTCGCATTCTAGTACCTGTGGAGAGCCTTGTAACGATCCAATTACCGCCACAGTCCATTTGGCCCAGCAAGGCCCATTAGGTTTTCAGGAAAACCTAGGTGAGTCTCTATTTAAACAAATTTAGCCTCATTATTTTATTCAAACAAGACTAAAGCGTCGAATCTTTGTAGAAACTGAGCCATCAAGGAGAGTTGAGATCGCCAAGCCGCCTTAACCGCTGAGATTGCCCAGTGAACTGCCATCAGTCGCCGAAATTAACACCGGAAACAACTGTATCCCTAAGCTTTAGCTATGGTCATTTGATAAATCACTCGTCTCTCTCTAACTGTCTGATTTATTTTCGAAACGAAGGCCACCATTGTGTTCGTGACACCGAGACGTGTCCAGAGCAGGAAGCCTAGACAAAGAGCCTCTGTCACGTGTGGCCGGAAGTCCCACGCGTTAATCTCACGCGCCGTCGCAGTCCCGCAGGAGCCACCACGCATGTAGCCGATGTGTCACCGTCTCTGACCACCGTTCACCGGAGTCGCCGTCTCCGACCACAGTACGTTCACCATCGGGAATGCGCCGTGTTGCCGCTGCGCCTCCGACTCCACGGGTGATTTTCCGGTAGCTACCACCGCCCTTGGTCGCTGCCGGTCACCGCTGACTCGTCAGTTGACTCGCTGGTGACTCGGCAACTTAGCTGAGTAGACCCAGCCAGTGATCTCACTGACCAGTCAAGCCGGTTCGGTTTGTCAATTTTTTTGGTTTGATTGGTTATTGAGAACTGATTTCGGTTAGGATTAATCGGTTTGTAATTTTTTTTAAATCTGGGTCAATAAACATGAAATCTGGTTAACAAAAACCGGGTTGTCTTATTCGATTTCAATCTAGTCAAGGGTTGACCGGTTTGGGTCAGAGTTGACCAGGTTGACCATTGACCAGCAAATTCAGGTTTGACCAAATTACCGGTTATCCATTTTTAGCCGTCCGAAGGGAGTTATGACTCGATTTTTGGCCCTGGTTTCAGATTTGGAGTCTATTTGAGCAGATGGAGATAATAGCTACTCCTTTTCCACATTGCTAAGGTGATGGTCAAATCATGTACTAGTGTAGAATTATTTATATTGTAGTTTAGATTTTGAAACATAATCCACTGTTTAAATTGAGTTTGTTGAGTCATGTTTGGTAGGTAGTTAATTCATTATAAACCAGAACTAAGGGTCCAGAGGATTCAACTTTTATTGGATTTTATTTTGTTAATTTATTATATATATATATAATATATATATATATATATATATATATTAAGTAGGGACTATGTGGTGGGTGGGGGTTCGGGGGTGCCCGAGCTGGCAACGCAGATATGCTGGGAGGAGGTTTAGAGATGTTTGAGCTAGCGACGCAGATTGTGTTGGTGTGTGGTGCAGAGACGTTTGCATTCAACTCATATATGGTGGGCAGGGTTACAAAGAAAGATTGTGCAAGTGACACATAGTATGTATATCCTTATGAGGAAATGCGGGGTGTATGGACTAGCTGTATGCTATCTTCGCATTGTTTGTTTTGTGTGATTCTCTAGGCGTTGTGTTTGTTCATGTTAGACCTAAACTTACTCAAGTCAGTGGTTTGCGTGGCTAGCATCCAATACCTCATTGAGTGACTCCCGTGTTACTCACCACTTCTTCTTTCCCCTTTCAGATAAGACTAACGACCATGAGTGATTCAACGCTCCACGTGTGTATGCTTTAGGAAGGACCGATGGATCTGAGCCAATAGCTGGTCTTTATTCTTACCATAATTGTTAGAGTTTGTGGTTTTCCTTTGTGGTTATCATGTGTAATTAGTAAAAATAATGTGTAGGACCGGTTTCGGTTCGAGGTGAGTCAACTCACACTTTATTTGGACACGGGAGCTTCACACAGGTTTGTGAGTCCGCGTTTGGTCAAGTCTTGGCCTTTTTTTTTGGGGGGGGGGTCTTTGAGCCAAAGACTAAGCATATTCAGAGGACCGGCGTAGAGATTGGGGGCCGTTGGCATTCATCGAGATGTACCAGTTACACTTGTAGGGATCGAGTTCGTCGGAAACTTGGAAAATATGGAGCTGATGTACTACGATGTTATTATTGGGATGGATTGGTTGTCACAGCACCAAGTAGTACTGGATTGACCAATGGCAAGAGTTCATATTCCTAAAGCAGATGGGAGGATCACATCTAGGTTATTCAGACACACTTGGGAGTTTCTATAGTCTCCATGTTGCATGCTGAGGGGGTATTGGAAAGAGGAACAAAGGTATTTTTAGCCACTAATGCGATGATTAGGAAGATGGACAGCATGAGCTACAAAATATTCCGGTAGTTTCAAAGTATGAGGATGTATTTGAGGCCTTGAATGGGCCACCTCCAGCCAGAGGATACGTACTTACGATTGCGTTGGAGCCATGGACAGCCACGGTTTTGCGAGCTCCCATACCGTTTAGCGCCAGAAGAAATGGAATAGTTGAAAAAACAATTAGAAGAGCTATTAGATAAGCGTTTATTGGACCGAGTACTTCACCATGGGGAGCACCGATATTTTTGTGAAGAAGAAAGATGGGAGTTTAAGACTCTGTATCAAACTACAGAGGCTTGAACAAGGTGACTATCAAGATAAGTATCCACTACCGCATATCGATGGAGTTGTTGGATCATCGCATGGAGCTTCATGGTTTTCTATCAGGATACGAACAAATTGCATTGGCTGATGAGGATGTGCGGAAGACGGCTTTCCGTACACGTTATGGACATTACGAGTTCGTGGTAGTGCCATTTGGGTTGACGAACGCACATGCAGCTTTCATGAAACTTATGATGATGTATTTCGAGAGCACTTGGACAAGTGTGTGATTGTCTTCATCGATGATATCCTTATTTATTCTCGGAGCAGAGACGAGCATGCCGAGCATTCGTGGATTGTGTTGGGTAAGCTAAGAGAGCATCAGTTGTTTGCTAAGCTGAGTAAGTGTATCTTCTGGCAGAGAAAGAATGAATTTCTGGGTCACGTGGTTTCTGAGGTAGGAGTTGCAATAAATCCAGAGTAGATTACTGCAGTATCATAGTGGCCTACACCTAAGAGTGCTAGAGAGATCCACAGATTTATACGGCTGGCATGATATTACTGGAAGTTTGTTAAGGGTTTTGCTAGTGTCACAAATCTAGTGACACAATTAAAAGGCAAGGACGTCAAGTTTGGTTGGAAAGATGCTTGTTCGAGGAGTTTCATTGAGCTGAAACGACAGTTGAGGAAAATGCCAGTTTTGGTACTTACTAGGCCTGTGATACCATAAGAGGTTTATAAGGATGCATCAGGTACTGGTATGGGATGTGTACTGATGCAGGAGGGTCATGTCATTGCATATGCATCATGTCAGTTAAAACCTCACAACGTTAATTACCTTACTCACGACTTGGAATTAGCAGCTGTTGTATTCGCACTGAAATTTTGAGGTCATATTTGTATGGAGAGAAGGTGCAGATTCTCACAGACCACCAAAGTCTGAAGTATATTTTACTCAGGCGGACCTGAGTTTGAGACAACGTAGGTGGATGGAGTTGTTAGCAGATTACAACTTGGATACCACGTATCATCTGGTAAGCCCAATCAGGTGTCAAATTCCTTAAGCAGGAGAAGGAGCGATGTTTCATGAACCAAGGAGGTTTAGGATGTGATTGGGACACTTGCTAGTCTCAGATTGTGTGCATTTATGCCTGTGGGGGAGACAGCTAGTCTAGAGGCCTTTGAACATGCAGATTTATTGTGGAGGATACACAAAGCTCAGGATCGTGACGAGGCTTTGGGTAAGCAAATTGAGATCGAGAGTATTGTATGTCATACAGCTTCGAGCGGGATGTACATGTACTGGAACCAAGTTTGTGTGCCAGATGATAAACTGTTAGGGAAGGATATTTTATAGCAAGCACACCACTCACGTTTTTTCTATCCATCTGGGAAATACGAAGATGTACAGGGATCTGAAGCACTATTATCATTGGCCGGGTATGAAGAAAAATGTTGCTACATTTTTATTGCAATGTCAGACGTGCCAAAAGGTTAAGGCAGAGCATCAGATGCGTAGCGGGTTATTGCAGAACCTGTCATTGCCAGAGTGGAAATGGGACATGGTGACTAAACTTCCGATAACCTATGGTGGAAAGAATGATATTTAGGTGATTGTGTATAGACTCACCATGTCTGCTCATTTCCTAGCAATCAAGAAAACAGAAGGAGCATATGAGTTGACATATATTTACATCAGAGAGATGTGAGGTTGCATGGAATTTATGCCAGCATTTTATCTGATAAGGACACACAGTTCACATCTGCTTTTTGGGGAGCCTTTCAGAAGGCTCTTTGTACAAAGGTCCATATGACTACATCTTATCATCTGCAGATGGATGGGCAGCCAGAGAGGACTATTAAGACTTTAGAAGATAGGCTCAGGGCTTGTGTTTTGGATTAGGAAGGGAGATGGGGAAAGTATCTACCTCCAGCAGAGTTTTCCTACAACAACAGCTGTCATTCGAGTATTGAGATGACACAGTCTGAGGCTCTTTATGGTAGGCCTTGTCGTACACCACTTTGTTGAACAGAAGTGGGGGAGCAACGTGTCATAGAATAGCAATGGTTCAAGAGACGGTAGAGCAGATGGAGATGCTCAAGACTCGACTTAAGGAAGCACATGACCGTCAAAAGAGTTATGCAGATGAGCGTCAAAAAGACTTGGAGTTCCTGGTGGGTGACCTAGTGTACCTGAAGATTAGGATATTTCAGGGAGGATCTAAGACTCAGAAGCTAAAGAAGCTTAAACTTAGATATGGGACTATACCCATTGTGAAGCGGATTGGAGCAATGGCTTATAGATTGCAGTTATCAGACTTCCATGATATGTTCCATGTGTCAGTATCGAGGAAGGTTGTGAGAGAGCCAAACTCATTTTGCAGCAAAGTGATCTCAGTAAAAAATTGTTTGTACATATTGAGCTAGTTTAGATTTTGGATCGGCAAGTAAAATGGTGCATGGGATGTGATATCTTATGAATTTGCATAATTTTAAACTATAATTTAGTGTATATATTGATCAGTTAGATTACCATTTAGATATAAATAGGTTGCATTTCTATGCATATATCCTTATTAGGTGTTGGGGTATCCTTTTGGAGTTTTTGGAAGTGTTTGGAGCCATTCTTGGATCAAAAGAAGTGAAGATTGAACTTTGGGTAAATGAGCCTTCTAGATGGGTCAACCGCAGACAACTGGCTGTGTATTTAAGGCAGCAAGGTCAGGTGGGCAAGGCTGGACTACGTGCAAGATCTGTGGACAAAACCCACCCGCGGATTTGGACTAGAGAGCTCGGGTTTGGCGTGGATGATCCACGGATTATGAACGCGGATGAAGGTAGTCTGCGGGATCAAGGCAGTGAGGTCGAGTTTTTAAAAGGACGGATTGCGGACAACGGCCACGGATCGAGCCTGTCCGTGGTCGACACCGAGACAAAAGTTTTTACCATTTTACCCTCATGTTTTATTTTACTATAAATAATTATAGATCTAAAAACATGGATCATATCTCATTTTCTCTCAAAAAATTTTGAAGTACTTAATCTTTTTTGTGTTTCTCTTGCTTATTAACATGATTTGCCTTGAATCTCATATGGATTTAAGGTTTCTCATGGAGATTAGTATGTAGTCAACCTGTGATTCATGGGTTAGGTAGATTATGGTGATTAGTAGATATTTAGGATGTCTCTTGCTTAGTTAACATTGTTCTATACTTATTAGGTGTTCTTAATGCTAGATTAGCCTTGATCAAGTTGATTTAGAGCGTAAGTAATTTCATGCCCGAAAGGTGTTTGATGAAATGCTTTAACTAACCTAATATTGTATTTTACATGTCTAGCCAATGACAATTGATGTTAGAGATGTTAAATGATTAGTAGACATTTGATTTACGCATGCTTGATTATGTTAGGCCAATGACAATTGATGTTTAATGCATGACTAGTATAGGGATTATTGTCAAGACAATGAATTAGTTTATTTGAATGAGATCTAGACCTATAGACTTGTTAATTTTTTTCGTTTGAACATCCTTTATTGAACCTTAATCACCTTATATCGAGTATCTTTTCCCACGGATCCATCTTTTATATTTGATTGAAAGTTTGGTTCTTTCACTTATTTCTTAATTGGATTTCAGATCACCTTGTTTTATATTTTTAGGATCTTAGCTTGTTACCAATCATCCATCTTCTTATTTTCTTAGATTAAGAAAATTTGTGTATCCTTAGTGTATAGATCATTAGTTCCTTGTGGATTCGATCCTAAAGTGCTGCATCGATATACCATTCGATTGTGGTAGCCTGCCCATTAGGTTAATTAACATGTGGTAAAGCGTAGTAACCAATTTGGTGTTATTTCGAGGAACTAAGTAGATTTATCATTAGGATTTCAAACTTCTTGAGATTAAGGTTTATTTATTATGCTTTGTATAGTTTGTAGTAATGACTGCAAGCTACTTTGATTGGCCACAGAAGAGAAGGCGAATTTGAAAATGATATTGAAGGGTAAGCCATATGTGGAGCCACCTTTTGATGAAGTGTACTCACACATCACAAAGTTTGAAGTTAAATTGTTTTGCAAAGAGAACCCAAGTTGACAAGGAATGACATGGCATCAATGCTCAGGTTAAATATTATGCAACATCGGGGAACAGTAGGAGGAAGAGAGCTCACATACTTTGAGATATGGATTGCTCATAATCTCAAAGAGGTATTTTATTGGGTTCCACCAACCCAACTAGAAGGTATAATGCGATTCTACTTTTGAGGTTCATGATTTTGAGGATAGTAGCTTGCTTTGTGTTAAAGATTTTGCTTCTGATTTGAATTCTCATGTGCTCATCAATGAATGTCTTGAT
The DNA here is from genome assembly GCA_905132765.1 of Moricandia arvensis. NCBI lineage: Eukaryota > Viridiplantae > Streptophyta > Magnoliopsida > Brassicales > Brassicaceae > Moricandia > Moricandia arvensis. The sequence goes on from CAJHQP010009113.1 coordinate 13,536, forward strand.
CTGATATATGAACTAGAAAACTAGATGACTTGAAAGTAGAAAAGCTGCTAGAGATCATCTTGAAGTTTGTTTCGACAGCATTATCTTTGTGTTCAATTGATCTCGAATATGACTTTTTGATTCTTGATGAACCTAGACCTCCTCTTTAACTAGCTGATTTAGGGGATGAATTTGATGGAGATAGGCTCTTACTTAAGATAGAAAGCCCTTATGTCAAAAACAATCATGAGAATAAGAACATTGTGTTTTATTTGATTGATGGAGATAGAGTTGACTACTTTGTTAAAACCTCTTTTGAGCTTGTAGTTGATTTGTTTTTCCACCAAATACATTTAATTCTCATGACCATCTGAACCTCAAGGAGCATTTCTTAATTCATGTTACATCTATAGTGAAGTTCTTTTGACGAAAAATCTGTCTATTTTCTATAGATAGTAGTGTGATCCTTTGCGCATTTTTTTTCTTGTTCTTGCAGGAGTAGGACCAAAGGTGCATTGGCTCAACCTTTCGAAACTTATGACTAGCGAACACACCAAAGTCAAGCTAGAGACTTAAAACAAGAGCGTTTGGGAGGCATTCCCATTTTTACCCATTTTTATATATTTCTTGATTTTGTTAAGCTGTTTAATAAGTGTGGTAGAGGTTTTTTCAGGTTTGAAGTGTAGCACTAGAAGAGATAAGAAAGGAAGAGAAGCATTGAGCCTTACCCGTAAGACATCCCGTAACAGCCTCCTCTAGTCGCTATGAATCATGCCAGCTCCTTTCACTGACTCTTGATAGCCGCTGCCCATACTACAATCTCCACGTGAGGTACTACTCCAAGCTTTCATTGTATATAACCACTTTTCTTTTGCTTGTCAATATTTTCGGTATTTCTCTTTCTCTTAGTCACACAGAAACTGTGTGATTTAAGTTAGGGGGAGGTACCAAGTATCTAATGATGTTTAATTTGATTAATTTCAAGCATTGGAGTCATGCATTGTGAACACTTATTGCATCAGTAAACACGCAAAAATATTGAAAATTTTCAAAAGCAACAAAAAGAAGCATTTAGTTGCATCATTTGCATATTTAGAATTGAGTCTAGAAGCATATGAATTACATTCTTGCATTGGGAGATAACTGATGTAGCCTATTTATTACCATTTTAGACCATGTTATAGGCTCTATTTTATGGTCTATTATGTGTGTCTATGCTATGTTTTAAGGTCTTTACAGGTCCATGTACGTTTTAGAGATATATTGAGATACTTGGATATTTTAGAGAATTTAAAGGAGAATAATCCGTAGCTGATCATTGAGAGAGTCAAAGTACAAGATTGCCATCAATCGACGACACTACCTAGGCGTCGACCGATGTTACATGACCAAGATCGATCGATTCTGAACACTTGACATCGATCGATGACCAATTCGCAGACAGCCAATTCAAGCCTAAGTTAGAGACAAGATACAAGATTATAGATTACCACTAGACGAGTTTTTGACCTAGATTTTAAGGGTTTTATATTATACTCTATGTGTGACACCAGAGTATGGGGGGCAAGTGTGTGTGGGAAAGTGCGTGTGTGTGGGCCCATCACTCCATTATAGTATTAGGATTTATTTATGGGAGACGATTCATAACTCCTTAGAGAGATTGTATTGGAACCCTAGTATTTTATATATGCATTATATTCAGATTAATTATTCTTACTTTGATTAATGTCTGAGTAGTTACCAACTATATTTAGGGTTGAATGATAGAAATCAAGGATTATCCCCAAATGTTAAGGATTCCTAGGTTAAGTTAATATCCCATCAACTGAGTTGTGCTTAATGCTTTCATTCTATGAGTAGCTAACTAGGATCTCGGAAGTATGACATGGACGACTACCAGAGTAGGTTGTGCCAGAATAGACTCCATTGAACTAGGTTGTAGGCGCATACGAGAGCTGGTCTAATTAGTTTGGGGAACATATCAAATCTCGTTCACACTTCTCTTGATTTCACCGTCGACCGACATCCAGGCCTTAGCCGTCGATTGATGGTCTTTCATTTTGCTTGCATACGAGAGTTAGATTTAAAAGGGTCAGAATAGTTTAATATTTGAGTTCTAGAATGTTTACATATTCGTGCTTCTTATTCCCCTATAGTTCATTGAGCTTGAAAACCTAGATCAAGCATATTTACATTTCCATCTAGTTAGTCTATTAATCATATTTCCATATTTATACTATTAGCATATTTCCATATTGCATCTACACCTTCTAATAAGGAATATTTTCTTAGAACCGTTTACATGTTACCAATATATAAAATCACCTAGATTAATCTTTAGAAAATAAGAAATCTATTGGTGTGCTCATTGATTCTTGCTGGATTCGATCCCTAAGTACTAACACATGATCTCTCTTTGCAAAAGTATTTTTGTATGTTATGGATTAAGGGTGAATCTCTGTACAGTTAAATGACTGTTTAGGATAGTTGTGTATACCCTGCTAGTGTAGCCTCCCAGCAAACACACATGTGTGCCAACTTCTCGAGGCGCCGTTGTGCCGGGAAACATTGATCCAGCAAATTAGACATTTTAAAGACAATTTTATCTTATGTTTACTCTAAGTTGATTTTATTACTATACAAGTTACTGATTTTTATGTTATTTTGATCTTCAGAGTGTGCATGCAAAAACCAAGCAGTCATCTAGAGGAGCAATTAAAAAGCAGACAAATAAGATATGCAGGCCTTAATCTCACGACCCAACCAAGTAATAACTCATCGTGGACATGGAGGTGTCAACCGATCCGAGCAAAAGAAAAATGACACGAGACTTTACCCATAAATATCAGGTCTATCCAGATGCCGACCGGACATGAAACACAAAAAACTTACAAAACCCCAGCGGCTTACCGACTCTATCTGAACCGAATCCGTCATATATACGACCAATACCCACCTTGACTCTGAACAGTCAAGAATACCGTCTCATCAGGTTCCTGTAACCCTGGGAAAGATAACCTCACATTAAGCGCAAATCTCTTCCTGACCAAGTGAATCTCACCCTTGCGGTTCTGTATAATATCCTGACCGCCGGAACAATAGACGAATTAATCATCTCGAGATCCCCTGTGTCACGGTTTATATTGATAAAGTAGCTCGCTGAGAGATCTTCCATTATGAGAAGAATGAGGGACTTGCCATGAACGAACAATGTCAACGCGTCCAATTTCTGTGCGAGCCCCGAAAAACTCTAGAACAAATGCGGACATTTACATTTGATTAGCTAAAACACAAGTATAGATTAAAACCTAAAAAAGGAGCATTTGGAATTTTTCAGGGGGCTGTTAAATCCTTCTATGATATATGAAATGCACAGATAGGACTGCACGACACAATAGCTGATGTAGCTCAACCTGAAGCTTAAAGCCAAGACATATTCCTAGATCAGGCAAGTAGATTTGAAAGCCCACATCAGAAGACCATTGGATCGAATTTCTATATGTGCTCTTGACATGATATATGGAGGAGTCCCAGAGCGCCATACGCAGTGAGACTTAAACCACCTCAGGATTCTCCTGAACCATGAGAAGATAGATTATTCACCTCTGTACCTGTAACCGTCCCCTAAAATCCACAAAAAGTACTCACAAGACCCCTTGACACCCTGTGCCTAGAGGGATTTGGAGAATCAGGTGACTCAGACAAGTGAAATCGCGCTATAGTGAGATACTCGAAGCTAAAAAGTGAGTTAAGGTGAGAAGAAGACAATCTGGAAGAATGAAACTTCCCGTTAATGCTGTGGATTGATGATGAATTTTGCTGAAAACCAACCCATAGTGGTAGAGCAATAAATAAATGCAAAGCTCCACATACAAAAGAAAAGGTTCACGTAAAACCATAAGTAATATCAGGAGCCCCGCTTATGAGGTCGGAGTTTCGCTCATCCAGTGAGAATAACTAAATAATTATCCGAGCTTTCGGACACTGTACGAATGAAACTGTAGACCACCCGAATCCGATACTTCTAACGACCGTACCTTTTATAGGAAGTCCTCGGCCCAAAAATTGCCAAACAAAATTCATAATACATTATAATAGTCCAACACCTCTTTCAATGCCAGAAAATTAAGTGAGTAAAAATTTATCATCGTGTGCGGATATGTACCACCCACAGTAATAAGTTGGGTTCTCAAAAGTATCAACCCAAAAGGTGCCACAAAGATATTGAACATAATCCTCCAGGCAGGAGCCAGCGATATGATCATGAGAGTGAGGTACAGAATACACTATGATGAAGATATTCGATTAGAGGCTGAATCTCGACTCCAAGGGTCATATCTTAGGAGAAAAGTCAATGAGTAGGCATCAAATATCTACAAACGAAGAAGAAGTGCGTAATTGTCGCTGGAGAGTTTTGTTTCAGAAGAAAGCGATAGAACACCATATGAGATCATAATAAAACACCCAACGAGACGTTCCTTCACCTAGATTGCCTCTACGACACTAAGGTCTTCAGTGTGTTCATTCATCCCAGAGCCATGGCAGAAGAATTTAGACACTGAGAAGTGAAGAGCCTATCCAGTGGAATTTATTTTTTCTCATATTTTGTGGAATATGCTGCTAGAGCATAAGGACTCCATCGACCTAGTGGGTCTTATGAGGAAATTATTCTTTATGTAGTAGATCACATCCTAGGTGGAAAATTTACAACTAATAGTTCTAATCCTTGACTGCTAGAATCTTCTCTCATGTGCACTGGATATCCGAATCAATTGAACTCTTCCTCTTGTTACTTGGAAGAGCTTTCATGGCACCGTAAGAGCTATCTCGTGTAGAAATGAAAAGTGACCATAACAGGGTTATGCCTCTAAGACAGTCTTTCCTTGATTTGATCCATAATGTTTTTTTCATGCGAAATTAAAATACGAAACTAAACACTTCTTTCATGAAACCTGACAATTATTTAGCCCAAATGATGCCACTAGGCTTGTACCACAATAGCTTTCTACGATTAAGAGTGTGCACGAGTGACGGTAATCGGAAAAAGAAGGTATATTCATGAGCAGCATCGAATCCGATACCCAACACGTCAAAGCCCATCGAATGCGCGACGGCCTAAATATATCTAACAATGTCTAGCACAATCGATCGATCACCCACCACCCTATAGAATCCCGATTTTGACACTCAAACCTATGTTATCACCGAAACAAGTAAGAAACAAACTACCATTGGAGCATTTTAGAATAACCAAACAACCACCCTAGAACCGACTCTTAATACCCTTGTGTAAAAATAAAATACCTTCTCGGAGTACAAATCGCACAGGTGACTACCAAATAAGAGCGAAGAAATAGAACTTGAGTACCAAAGGGTTTTCTAATGAAGAGCCCTGGTGCTGTTGTCATTTTTTTATGATATCTTACCAACTTAGGAAAAAATCAACAAGAATCTGAATACCGAACAGACTAACCCACTCACCTCAACATCAATCGAGTAGTGGGAATGATGAGCAGAAAAACCCAAACGGAGATTTACAACTGTTAGACCGCATAATGGGAAATAGTTATCTACAACCAGATGGTTCGTTTAGGTTATTATAGAGAGATCACCAGAGCATATGGTCAAATGCAAGAGCATAATGAAATCGGCATAACCTAATGATCACGAACGGACACAGATGTCCTTGTATGATATACTTGCAATGGGCTAAATTGGAGTTCTTGTAAACACTTTATATGTCTCACAACCATTCTCTAGCTTTTAACTAAATCGCATTCATAGAGTGTGCGATCTGAGTTTTTCCGGTCTAACACTTACAACCATGTATCTACCAGCACAAATCCCGGCATGGCCAAAGTGGATTATACGACATACTGCAAAAGAAACTAAAGCAATAGAGAAGACACTTTTTTAAATTATGACTTCGATTTTTAACTTCCCTTCATTTATTAACTAACAACCATACTTTAGTTAAGAGGAGTCATTAGAAAGAACAATGTTCAAAATCACGAATTCTGTAATACAGGTAGCACGTACCTACGACATAAAATGCGGTGGAATCAACCTTCCTTTTAAAAGAGAGGAATCACCCAATGCAGACTTACCAGAGAATAAGTAGTGATCAGAAATGAGCTGAAATTCCAGCTCTCGTGGCAACTCTAGCACATAGAGAATGAAGCTAACTGACGCGTAAGGATATATGAACCTCCACCTGGCCGATGACCTGTGAGCTCCCAGATAGGATACCAGACCATCCAACTCAAAGAGTCCGGAAAAATACTCTTGGCCTCTAACCTTACTTCACGAAACGACATTACAAACAATAGAGAAAATAACCAAAGAAATATCACTTCGGCATATAAAGATACAGAAGCTTGACGTGGTTAATCTCACAGACTCATGATACGAGTTTGAAAATGGTTGATTCAAATATAACCAAACGACGTCCAAAAAGTATTTTTTGTGAGCAAGAGAGAAATTCTAATCTCATACAGCAAGAGGAACTGTAGCTCAGACGACCTCTATGAATTGCTCTACGGGGTTTATGGAATCAGGAAGATCATAAATTCGAAACTAACAAACCATCCAAACAAGCCCAATCCCGACGATTAACACAATGTAACCGCTGTCGAGATTTATGTGACGAAATGCGAACAACTTATTCACATGCCGCCAGTAAGACGCCTAACAATGCACAAAAATCCAAAACAATCCACTCCCCGGACGACAACGAAAGATGATCATCCGATTCAATTCAACAATTAAGACCATCCTAGCGATCAATAAATAGGATACACATATAATAAAACACTAAATTAGAGACATGTAAGAATCTAACCTACTTTAAGTTCAGACTGCCGAAGGACACAATAGCTCTAAATTGGTGAATTAAAATCTACCTGGTAAAGAATTAGCAGGACGGCGCTTCCGCCATTCGTAAAAACACAAAAAACCCCAACCGACTCTAAGAAAATCCAACCCCAAGGTTATTGAAAAGATTATAAAACCAACCCTAGTGGTCTTATGGAAAAGAATACAAACCCAACCCCTAGTCGCCTGGTCTTATGAAATCAAAATCATCCCTAAAGGCTAACGCGCGTTTTCACTAGAATGGAGCTTATGATGCTTTGATGGTAGAAATTTCTTATTGGGAAAGCCGAGAAAAACTTCGTATTTGCATCTACAGAGAGCAATGGAATCGATATATGCACGAAGCTATAGAGGAACGAATCAGTGAATGTGCAAGAAGAAGATATCAGATAGCAGAGTTCAATAGAGAGAACCGACATACTATGTTTGAGTACAGCTAAACTATATGCTATTTAACATGTTTACAAGTGTCAGCATAAAAGATACTATGTCTCAGGCGCTAAGTGAAACATAAAAAGTACATTACACAGAGCGAGAGCAGATTAACGATTATTGTGAATGAGAAATACTACCAAGTCAAGAGATGTCATTTCGATTGATTTCTACAGGAGAGCTTGATATGTCTTACTAAATTTTACAAGACAATGTGCGCGCCTCACAGGTCTTGGAATATCTAATGATGGCGTTAGATAGAGATTTGAGATGAATGCATAGACTCATTGGATACTGCAAAGTACCAACAGGCGAAGTGAACCAAGATAGCGTAGTTGACATCATCGATCGGATGGAGACATACTTCAGAGACCCATCACACTCCGTATACTAACTTTCAGAATCCCGTAGCTGATCCATTGAGAGAGGTCCAATGTGACAAGCATTCGCCATCAATCGACGACACCTACCCTAAGGCGCTATAGATAAAATCCAAACCTCGACCTAGTGGGGAATTAGTTTAGCATAGACCAAAGATTCGATCGATTCGAACGAACATTGATAATCAGAATCGCATGAGAGCACCAACTCGCAGAACAGCTCAATATAAGCCTAGAGTGGTTAGAGACAAGAATTACAAGATTATAAAGATTAACCAGCGTGGAACGTAGTTTATTGTCCAGAGTTTACGGGTATTATAATAATTAGATATTAAATACTATGCCTAGACCTCGACACCAGAGCCTAATGGGCGATAGTGTGGCTGTGTTGGTGGGAATAAGTGCGTGTGTTGAGTGAAGCCTCCCCTATCAAATAAGTTTATTAGGCATTTAATATTTTTAAATGGGGAGCGATCGATACTCATAAACTGCTGTAGGAGGATATTTGTTATTTCGAACCCTACGTCTGTTATATGCATTATATTTCAGATTATATATATTTCTTACTTGATCTCATGTCATAAGACATCTGAGTTACAGTATGTTACCAACTACTTATATTTTGGGATTGAATGATAACAAACTCAAGCGCATAACCCAAAAGTAGGATTCCTGTGAGTTAAAATGATTATGAGTTCAATACACCATTGAAAAGTGCTGAGGCTTAATTGACTTTCATTCTATAGTAGCTAACAGGGATCTCGGAAGAGTTTTATCTATATGACTTGCGACAACTACCAGAGTTAGTTGTGCAGAATAACTCCACTTTTGAACTAAGAGTTCTATTTTAGGCGCATACGAGAGCTGCGTTAAATTAGTTTGGGGAACATACTCAAATCTTGTTCAACTTCCTCTTGATTTCACCGTCGACGAACATCAAGGCCCTTAGCCGGCGTAAATCTCGAATTGATCGAGTCCGCTTCCCTTTTTTAGTTTCGAGCGGAATAAACTCCATGAGAGATTTAGATTTAAAAAGGGTCAGAATAGATTAAATATTTGAGTTCTAGAATGTTTCACATATTCTGTCCTTCTTATTCCCTATAGTTCATTGAGCTTGGCTAAAAAACACCTAGATCAAGGATATTTACATTTCCATCTAGTTCGGCTCTATTGATCATACTTTCCATATTTATACTATTAGCATATTCTCCATATTGCAATCTACACTTCCTTTCTAATAAAGCAAATTATTTTCTATTAGACCGATTACATGTTACCATATATAAATATCACCTAGATTAATCTTTAGAAAATAAAGAAACTATTGTATGTACGCAATTGATTTACTCTTTATGGCTAACTGCTCCACCGTATAGAGTGCGACACATGATATCTTCTCTTTAGTGCTCGCAAAAAAGTAATTTGATTGTATTTACGGAAATATAACGGTCTAATATTGACATGTCTCAACTGGTAGTTTAGATAGTGGTTTTTATAACCTCTGGCAATAGAGCGCAAAACACACATGATGTGTCAAATTTTGAGCTACCGTATGACTCGAAACGGCGCAAACCCATTGCCTCGCCATTTAGATTTAATTTTATATGTTTTAAGTCTGTAGGTTTGTTTTTTACTATGCAATTTAACTTGGAATATATCTTTTTTTGTCATATTAGGTAGCATATGCAACAAGCTTTAGAATAAATCAGCTAGAGCAATAAAGGCGACTGAAGAGAATTTTACTTACTTACTCCAGACCCCACAGAAACTCCGGAAATGTACAAGTCTACTGCATAAGAAAGAGCAACTCGACATACTACACTCTAAATCACAATGTTACGAATCCTGAACAGACATAACACCCAGCGCTCGACCGACACCAGTTTTACGGACCATCATCGACTGACATCAAACTTGTATTCCATTTCGACCGTGACATTGATCACTTAGCACTTGATCGACCAGCATCTCAACTTGATTCGATCGACTGACATCGACTCTCTAGGACCATTTCTTTTAAAAGATTGTTTAGACAGTATAAATTTGGGTAGCAGATAGCCAAAGTGACTCTTCCTCCACAATCACACTTTCTTAAAAGTTTTGAAGACCAAAGCTGATTTCAACACTAATCCTGACATTATTGCTTGTTTTTGGATTTGGTATTGACACTAGATTGGATCTTCTGCCAAGTCTGGGAAGGATAAAAAGTCTGTGTGCTCTTGATTCCCTTCTCTCTCCCCTTGCAAATTTAAGAAGGAGTCGAAAAGGGAAATTTCGGTTGGCTACAAACATTAAAGCTTGATTCAATCATGAGGGGGGGGGGGGGTTCCTAGAAAGAGATAAGGTCAAAAAGAAGTGAACGGGATTTTGGTGGAAAAAACCATTAGGGTTTGATTCTGGAAGTATATCCAAATTATCTCATTCAATTAAAATAAAAAATAAAAATGATACCCTCCAGAAAAAGGGAGACATTGACTGAGAAGAAAAGTGAGAAGAGAGAGAAAGTATTACTTAGTGTGTTTCCAACTAGGGGGGATACTTGCTAGAAAGGACATGCCAAGAGGATTAGTTAAGATTCCATATATCCTCTTGATCGGCGATACTCCCAA
>CAJHQP010009114.1:0-23807 GCA_905132765.1 Moricandia arvensis
AAAAGGAGAGATGGTTTCCTCGTAAGCTGTTCGTAATGGGCAAGTAAATTTACGAGGTCCGTTTTTCCTCGTTAAATTTCGTAGTTAAAAAATGTTTTCTTGTGTGGCTTGTGCATGTTTTGTTTGATTATGTACAGTGGTAAGTAACTTGTACTTAGAACAGATCAGGGGTGTCACCACATTTCTCCTTATCTCCATGAGGCGACAACTGCCATTTCTTCTGTGAAAGCACTCTGTTCCATTTCATGTCAATTGAGGTGATGAACATCTTGGACTTGTGTCTCATGAGGCAGCATCAATTTTTGCTTCGTCATCGATCAAATATCTCTTTTTTTTCTCGTTTGGAGTTTTTGTAACTGCAATTTTACGTATAAAAACTAGCAAAGACTTGTTTCTTATAAAAATCTCAATTTGATCGCTATGAAATGCATAACATTCTAAATAACACCATATTATCTCAATTATATGATTGTTTTCATCATCTATGGTAACCAACTCATCTCGAAGATGATTTCTCCAAAGAAATCGTAATATGTTTACGTCATGAAAATGGCTCGAGAAGTCTAAACTGCAGGCCAAAGCCCACTTACGATTTAGACGCAGAGTCGATCAAACTAACAATGACTGTTTGTATTGATTTTCGTAGAAGACTAATGGAATACAGAAGATCAAACTTCAAGTTCGCCAAGATAATCATGAAGACGAGAGGATAAGAAGATTTCTGCCCAAAGGGATAGGCTCAAATAAGGCGATGCAACGCGCGACCTAGGAGGCATTATATAGAGAGATCCAGCAGGGGTCGCGAGAGACATTAATTTTTAGGAATTAGGCACTCAAGAGAAATTTTAGCGGATTTGATTTTTTATTATCGAGCTGCGAAGCTCGACTAGTTAAACAAATTTTATGCGTTATTAAAACTATAGATCTCGCTTACACATCTTGAAGCGAGAGTCTTAGGACTATTGTAACGCTATCACTATCTCAAACACAGATTCGAATAAGAACATCTTACTTTGCGTCCTTTTCTATTTATTTTACTTCGCCTGATTTTTCTTATTCTTGACACTTGTCATTGGCTCAGCAGAAATCTGGGCATCAAGGAAAGTTAGGCTTTCGTTAACTATCTCCGTTAACGGAAAGCGACAGTGCAGAATTTGGTGTCATAATAAACCAACAGATGAACTTAGTGAACGCATGGTGTGGACAAGTCCTCTACTCTGGCAAGCTCTGAATCTAATCCGAAAAGTTTTAAATGCCTCAATAGGTCCTTAAAAAACATGCAGATCTTGTTTCTTTGCTCCTCAAACCTCGCATCATCAAATAAGTTGCTCAGGAAATCATTCTTCGTATCATTCCAAGTAGTAAGAGATCATATTCGCAGTTACTTGAGCCAAAATAGACTGCGTCTCCAGATAGAGAGTAAGGGAATAAATTGCAGAAAAGGTAGTCTTCAGAGATTCCTTTACTTTGATGCTCGGTTTTAACTCTTCAAACCTCTCAAAATTGTCCATATTGGTGCTCATTAGGAAGACCATAAAAAGGGTACTGACTCACAAGAGCGAAGTATGCATGCTTCAACTCAAAGTCATTCCTTTGAAATGTTGGAAGTCAAATTGAAGACATGTTGATCATAGAACTGATCATGCATGTTGTAAAATCCAAGTGTTCTTTGTCGAACAGCTCCGCATCTTCATCATTCTAAGCACCTACTAGCATCACGGATTACATCCCCATGTGCAACAAGCCTCTGACCCTCTTGGTCCTAAAAATCTCCTTCAACATCCAGCTCTAATATGATCAGATTGACCATCTCTACTTTTCACGTACGGTGTCGGTTAATGCTTGAGTATTGTCAATGAATGCTACTGCCCGACTGTGGGAACCAAAATTCGCACTATCCAATTTTACGTGAACAGAGGAAAGCAAAGAAAATCCTACTTTCCTTGAGGTCCGCATCTCTGCAAGAGCCAACGACAAGTAATCGAATACACTCAGAAAATATGAAAAGGTAACAAAACGAATTAAGGAAAGTTTGATTTTTATTCTGAATTCTTGTAAGAGCATAGCGATTGTTACAACAGATTGTAAAAGATTCGGCCGCAAGAGCTGCTAGCGAGTTTTCTAGTTCTACCACCTAAACCTTAAACCTAGTTGAGTCGCAGCTCAATAACAAAAGATAAAAAGATAAGAAAAAGGTTTTGACTGATTCGGACTGGACCTTATGAAAGGTTGCCTACATACCCCCTTTCGAGGATCCAACCGAACGTAGTTCAGTTAATGATTTTGAACAAAGAGATTGAACTGCCTTTGCGAGTTCGTCTAGTAATTGATTGCAAGACATAGAAACCAAGCATGTCGAGAATAATTCTATGGTTCTTAAGTGTTAAGTTTTGCTGAGAATTTTCATGTCCCTGCGACGCCTCTCCCTTGCTTCTCTTATATAGATCTTCAATATCGATCCATCTTCCTCTTCCGCCCCCAATTTGAGTTTTTACTTCTGCGGAAATCTTTCCTTATCTTCTCAATTTTCCATAATTATCTCATAACTTGACAATTATCTTCTTTTCCATTTATCTTCTACGGATATCCGGTAGACTGTCGTTATAGTTGGGATCATTCTCGTCTAAACCGCAAGTTGGGTTTTTATCGCGCTTTAGACCCTTCCGGGTCAATTTTCGCTTAAGCGATTTTGACGATTTCTTTGGAGAAATTGTCCTTTGTATGTTTACACGATGCTGGCTCCGAAAAATAATAAACAAATCGTATAGTTGACATAACATTGGTGTTTAAGTTAACCGTTATCATTTTATGCTATTGACTCAGAGTTTTACGAGAAAACAAGTCTTTGCTATTTTTATTGTAAACTTCAGCGGAAAACTCCAATCAAGACGAAACAAGAAACAACCTTGTTGGGTTCAAATCGGTACGACGGAATTAACGCCTGGAAACTTCCAGAAAATATACTCTTTAGAAAAGAGGAGATAATATTTTAAAAAAAAATAGAAGAGCGGGAAAAACAAATCAAGTTACGTATGACATTTTGAAAAGGGATTCATACGGTAAGTCCTTCGAGAAAGGTTGCTCTGAGGCCTAGACTAACGGATCCTGAGAATCAAAACAGACGGAATCGACTATAAGGCCCGATCAACCAATCTCACCCGTTCGGCGGATTTGGATCAAGGCAAGACGGTCAATTTCACTCTGTTCGATGAGTTGGACCCAAGGCAGATGGTCAACTCGCCCATTGGCGAGTTGGACCAAGCCAACCGGCCAGCTCGCACCGGTTTGGCGAGTTGGACCAAAGCAATCCAACTCGCCTATTCGGCGAGTTGGATCAACTAATCCATTTTCATCTTTTCCTCGTAGCCTCCTCTCGAATCGGGTAGGGTTGGGTTTGGTTTCATCTCGATCGGAGGTTACCATTGGAACTTTACGATTAAAAATCATAAGAACTTGTTTTCTCGTATGAGGTTCAAATTAATCGTGTAAACGGCAGCGGTTAACTAAATAAGCCTCCCATTATACGGGGAATTCAAACTTTTGGGATAGAAGTCATTTTGGGAGCGCTCTTTCGTTAAATTGTACAAACGCTTAAGTCGAAAAATGGCCCGAGAAGGTCTTAAAATGCGGCTAATGTCCACTCACGAGTTTATATGAAATTGAGCTCAATCCCTATGACGGTCTGTCTTTTATATTGCAGGAAAAGATAATGTCAAGTTTGGAAGATAAATGTAAAGTTTCCGAGATAAAACACGAAGATCGAAGAAAAATGGAATATTCCTAGAAGGCGATAAACTCGACCGAGGGCAGAAAGGGAAAGATAAAACCGCTCTAGGAGGAATATATAAGATGTCAAGGTTGAACGGCAAAGGAAACGAAATTCTTTACCTAGAGCAAACCATATCACTTAGGGAAATTTAGGAATATTTCTGTTTTTCTGTTATCGAGTTGCGCTCAACTAGGTTAATCAAGTCTTACAAGATATCCGGTGACCTCTGGGAAAGTTAAATTTACTTAGGCTTTCCTATTTTCATCGGAAATCGATAGTACGAATTTCGGTTCCCACAGTTTGGCGCTAGATGGAGGGGGGGGGGGGGGTACGGATCATTCTAACTCTCAGCCACCATTGCTCAATCAAAAATATCAGATCAACAATCTCAACAACCAAAAACTTGTGAAGGTAAATTCGTCGATGACAACGTTGAAAACACTCCAGAAACAAACGTCACTGTGGTTAACGCCAATGCAAACACCGCCGCGTTCGAGGAGGTTAAGAAGATGTTCTCGACTTTTGAAAAGGAGTCGGCCAGAACAAGAAAAATTCATGAGTTCTCTCGCTAATCAGGTTGAAACCTAACAGCAAGAACCAGGGCTGTTTTTCCGCGTTGAGCAACCATAATCTGCGGGAGAAGACTTGATTTCGCAACTCCATTGGACCGATCCGGGAACGCAGAGGGGAAAACCGTCTGGCCAAAATCCTGACGAAACTACTCCTGCACCAGCACGGAATAATCCGGTCGATCTTCCCTATTAAGGAAGAAAAAGAAGAAGGTGAAATCGAGCCCGTTGAGAATGGATTCCAGCAGTCAGTCCGAACCCATCGGATTAAGACATGGCTATTGAGAATCCCAATTGGAAAAGCTTATGACCAAAGAAGAAGAAGCCATCTTCTAGGGGTGAACAGGAAGAACAGGCCGAGAAGGAACTCAGGACACTCGCCGAAAACATCGACAAGATCGAAATCGCTAGAAAGATTATGAGATCCGCGATCTCCACGATATATCCATGAAAAAGTAGCAGAGGTTAGAGCGGTAAAATCTCAATCCATCACGCTACTATCACTGGCACCAGAGATCAATCAACTACTCGAAGAGGCTGGGAAAACTCCCCTTACACTCGCATCACTGAAACTCCAGTTTTGGATGCCCGGAAAAATAAAAGTGACGCCTTACGACGGTACAACGAACCTACAACGGCACACTTGCAGGCTTTCCAGATCGCGATGGCAAGATCCAGTTTAGAGAAAGCGAAAGAGATGCCGGCGAATGCCGCCTCTTCGCTGAAATCTCCGAGGGGGAGCGCTCGAATGGTTCTCTCGCCTAAGGCGAATTCAATCGAAAGCTTCTGCAATCGCTTTGGAGTTTCTTAAGCAATACTCTATGTTCATAGATCGAGAAACCTTCGGACGTAGACCTCTGGAGCCTATCCCAGGGCGAGGACGAACTCTTCCGCGACTTCATAAACATTTCAAGACCATTATGGCAAAAAGTCAGAGGAATTGGCGACAAAGTAGCCACAGACGCGCTCTGGTACAAGTCAAAGTTCAGGAAGTGGATAACTCTTGGAGAAACGCTCGTACGATCCAAGATTCTCTCCACAAGGCCACAGACTACTTAATCATAGAAGAGGAGACGAAGGTCTTATCGTGAAAGCATAAAATGACCAAGGAATCTTCAAAGGATTCAGGTCAGATCAGAAACCAAAAAAAAAAAAACCCCTCGCAACGAAAAGAATGTCCATCTCGAGGAAAAAGAAACCCAAGGGAGCACATAGCTACGCCATCAACTCCGGATCAGAGCAAGGCCGGACAATGGGAAAACAACGACAAGAATGTCTTATGTGACTTCCATCAAGCCCGCAGCCACTCCACCACCAAATGCAAAGGTCTTGGGGGCAGACTGGCCTCGAAACTGATACGGGAGAACTTTCCGAAGTTTCCAGTGTGAAAGACCTTGTCCTCGATTCTGACCACCCTCGAAAAATGATAAGGCCCCTCAAATTGAGACCCCTTAGCGGGAAAACTAAGAAGGAGAAAAGCATGGAAGAAGGCAAAATGAGAAGGGTAATGACAATAACCACCGCAGAGTTAATATGATCATCGGGGGATCGCAGTACTGCAGTGACACCTTCTCAGCCATCAAGCCTTATCAGCGTAAGGCTGAGACAAGCGTAAATTCGTCCAACTGGTCTGCACCCCGGGACATCCCTAAAATGAGCGATCACTTTTGAAGAAGAAGAAGCCGACGGGATCGATCAGCCCCACTGCGATCCACTCGTCATCGATCTTGTGATAAGAGATCTCGTGGTCGCCAGAGTTCTCATCGTACAGGCAGCATGGTCAACGGCATCTTCCGCGATACTCTCAGAAGGATGAACGTTGAGCTAAGAGAAGTTTTACCATCGCCCAATCCGTTGACCGATTTCTCAGGCACGACGTCAATACTCTCAGATCTATCATACTACCCGTTGCAGCGAAAGAAATCACCAAGATCGTTCACCTCGCGGTCGTCGACCACACGGCTATCTGTAATGTCATTATGGGCAGGCCTTGGTTAAACGCCATTAAGGCAGTCCCGTTGGCTTATCACCTGGGCATCAAATTCCTGACTCACAACGGAATAGCCGCGATCTAGGGATGTCATAAACAGTCAAGACGTTGCTTCCTGGCTAATCATAAGCTGAGGCAAATCACGACCCCCGCAATGGCTAACTCAGTCACTGACCGAAAACGCTTCATAAGAAGAAGACCCAGAGTCGTCAACTCAAGCAACGGCCAAAGAACAACAAGTTCCAGATCCCAACGTTTTGATCCAACCGAAGAAGATAAACCCGGCATAAAATGTCGATCATGGTGACTAACAGGATCGACTCAAACACAACAGCCGAGTAAACACACTCGCACAAAAAAACAGAACTACAAGATGGCTTGATCCCTGAAAGGGGTACGTAGGAAGCTCTCCAAAAGACGAGTTCAGCTATCCCCCTCTCTACAAAGGGGGGGAGGGGGGGGGGGGGGGGGGGGGGAGTGGGTACACATACGATCATTCGTATATTCCCGCATTATAAAATATTCATCTGTACTTAATATTTTGAAACTTTTCCCGGCAATCAAGACTTCATTATAATCTCGCAAAATTTCTCTTAGCTTGAACAACATCTCGTGATGCTTTCGGAAAACAGTCGCACGCGAGCAAAACAATCATCGCACAAACCCAAAAACGGAAACTCGCGAACATCTCGGGCGACTACATGTTGCGTGTCTAGTCGCCCACTGGCGTCAAGACTTGGAGGTGATGTGTATGTTCCTTCGATCGTACGTCTTGACTCGTTGGCTAGGGCAAGAAGGGTTGAGCGATGAGGAGTTCGGATACGACGATTTCTTGAATTCTTGTTACTCTAAAGAGAGATAACAATTCTGCGGTAACTTTTAGGCATCGATTTCATGGTGACCATTTTTGAACCCAACATCGTGACTGTTTTTGAGCCAAACAACAAAAGACTGTTTCGTCATTTCTCGCAAAAACCTTCCGCAAGAACGGCTTTTTCGATCATTTCATATTTGGATAGAAATTATTTTATTCTTGCCCGGGATGAAATATACGATGTTTGTTCTTGTATTCTTATGCAAATAGGTTTGGCTTATGCCTTATAATTTCTCTGACATTTTCAGCTATAATTTGCTTAAGGCACAATTCTCGGAGGATTTTAACTGTTGATTTTGCCATGAACGATTTTGACCCCAACAGTTAGCCCTCAGCTCTTAAGATATTACGTTTAGTTTCTTGCGAGGTAGTGATTGGCGTGTAGGTGGAATCAATGGATAAAAGGTATGTTGGCTGAAACCAGTTTTTTCTCTAAGTTGATAAGATTGGGGCTGCGCCTTATGAAGGCTGCTATGTACCCTTGTCGAAGGGATGAAGACTTTCGTAATTCGTCTCGGATTAAGATTCTTACGACCTATCGTGCTAGTGAGACCTTTATGGTTTAGTTATGTGGAGAGATTATCGAGTGCGTTGCTGCTGATGGCATTTGTATTGGACCTTTGTCGGCCTCAGACTAGCCTTGTAGGCTGTTTGTTTTGGATTTATGAAGTCATGGGTTGTCTCCTTTTAAAAAACGTATAGAGTACCAATACGAGGAGATGAGAGAAATAATATAAGTTGTCATCTTAGTTCTGACGCTCTGTGGATCGTCACACTTGTCGTAGTGTAAGATGAGAATATCCAAAGGCTTGTATTCGAGAAGTCTCATAAACGCGCAAATATCAACGAAGAGACATATTTTGGAATCTCGTATCGGGTTTGATACTATGCCTTAGATGTTGAGACCATTGTGCTGGGATTAGGGCAAGACCTAGGCCTAGTAATGGTTTACAGATTGCGATAACTATTTTGGCTTACGTTACCTATTGCGTTTTCGACCTCATTTCTTCTCGATATTGAAGTCTGCGATGAGTCTCGGTTTATATGACTTGCAATGATTGGGAACCGAGCATCTCTCCAAAGACAATTTTGAAGTCGTATGGAAGTGCTGACCAAAATCTCTGATTTCTTATAGAGCGCTATCATCCATGTGTAGGATGTTTGAGATGTATCTCTATGGGTGGAGATTGCGTAGTCTGTTTAGGACGTTGGTTGTGATCAGCAACAAACAAGATGGTAAGTTTTTACCGTTTAAGTTCGAGCCTTTGCGAAGGATGTGTTCTTGATAAGGTGTTAGTGCATATGACTGTTTGGTCTTCCAAGCTGGTGTTTTTATCGAGGAAAGTATTTTTTTCGAAAAACGGTTCTTCAGGCATATGCGACGTCTCGCGGTGCTGAAGATTGGTTTTCTTTCCATCTGCTGCATTTATTGCTTGAAATGTTTGCGGGCTTGAAGATGTTTTGCGGTGTCCCAAGGGTTTTGTTTTAACCTTAGGGCAGAGAAATGTTTTGGTTTGTTTGCGGATGTTCGCAGCCAAAACTGTTGTTTTGTTTGTATGTTAAACTGTTCAATTTGTGATCGAGAAACTAGTACCAAGGGGTCGCGTGAGTTTGTCCATAGGAGTAAGCGTCTTCCATCATTTTGCTTTGTGAGGAGTCGACCCTCCGATATTTATTTTAGTATGTTTCATATAGCTCTAGGAGCTTAGTGACAAGGTTTTCCTTATATTCCGCTTTTTATGAGTAAAATGCTGCGGGCTTAAAGTGAATTGTGTAACATATAAAACATGGTCAATTTTTTTGACAAGTTCAAGTTTTTTGTTAACTGTTTGGCTGTAAGGCCTGAGTCTTGTTGTAAAGACCTTATTGTATGATTTCATTTCTTGGTTATATTATAATTGTTTACGTAACCGTCACTTGGCATTTTTAGACGAATCGCGGATTGTCGTTTTTGCCATTAACTGATTGGATGGGGTGGGGGTTCGCTCAAATGTTCTGGCTTGGCGTGAAGGTTGTGTTCAGCCACATAGCCGAGGACGTTGCTGGTCAAGGATTAGACCGTGGCACTTTCGTGTTTACATTAAGGTCAAGTTTGTTTATAATTGTCTTTAAAGGGGATGACGAATTCTGGTTCAAGCGTTAAAAGGAAGGGGTAACTTGCCGAGGGCCAAAGAAAGTTTCTCGAGATTGTAGGCCAATTATGCCAGAATTTTCCGTGTTCAGATGGCCGATGGTGGTAAAAAATGATTTTCCACTTTAGATATTTCAGTTATACGATGAATGTTTTGAATACTGCTTCCTTTATTCGTAAGAAAATTGTTTTGTTTTTGTCTGCGGAAGACGAAGCCTAAGAGGCTTGATAAAGAACCCGTGTGGAGTCAGTTGCGGGATGATTGCCTGCTTGGATGTAACCGAGGGGAATGAAAGGCAGAAGCCAGCGACCCACAGGGCCGAAGAATAAGATCTGTAACATCGTAGTGCAAAGAGAAAGTTTAGATTGGTCGTCCAAAGTAGGATCATACAGCTTTCGTTTTTTGCCATACGGGAGACACTTCTTTGTAAAACCTGTTATTTTTATTTAAGAAAGTTGCTTCATATGACTTGATCTGACTATACGAAGGATTTTTATGTAAGTATTACAGCAAGGGCTTCTCATAGAAGTGAATAAAGAACGTTTCTCGCAGATTACTTGTGATGTTTGCGAGCGAGGATTAGATTTTCCTCATTAGCGTTTTTATATTGCAAAGTTGTTTTGCATGATACCGATCTTGTTTTCTTACAGACTGTTTCATATAAATTTTTTTAGTTATACGAAATTAATGGGTGATCGGTTTTGTGAATATATTTAATCGTCGCAATATATGGAGATGTCAAAGTAGCGATGTTTCCGCAATTTTTTTGGGAAACGTTTCTGCTTTGATTTCGATCATTTGTGAAAGTTGCTTGGAGTCACTAATGGAGTTTTACCAAAGGTTATTTTGCTACGATCTAGTCGCAAAACGTTTTCGTGAGTTTCTTGAGTGGAATTAACCGGCCAACCAGCGGTAGATCTAGTTAACGAGTGGGGAGAAAGTGTTCCCTTTCTTGTGCTCGCTGCTACTTGTGTTCTCGATTTTGTTTTGTTGCAAATATTTTTTGATGATTTCCTTGACTCACTTTGTTCAACAGAAACTGAGAGCAATGCTTTGATGCTTGAATATTTCTCGTATATCATTTGATTTTATACCAAACTCGCTTTAGTAAGTCGAAAAGGTCTTTCAAGACTTTGGCTAATCGTCGAGTTTCAGTTTGATATTGGTACAGGTTTTCTAAAAGCATGATTTCCACGAGAGATTCTGTATAGTCCTTGAGATTATGTTTGTGATGGTTTTGGTATGTTGCTAGCGTTTAGACGAATCTTAGATTGTCGTTTTCCTTTTTGGGAAGATTTTAATGAGGCATCACACTGCCTAAGTGTTTTTCTGCCTACTACGATTAGAGTTCTCTTTGACGAAAGTGGTTTCTCGATACCGATGCAAAAAGTTTTTGAAGTATGGGAGTATACGAGTATAGTATACGTACCTGCTCCCTCCTCTTTTACTAAATAAAATCGCTGAACCGATATTTTGAAGGGTTGTGTACGTTTTTTTTCTTTCGAGGATTGGGATGATCGACTATTTGGGTTGATTTGAAAACGACGTTGGGATTATGATTTGGTGGTTCTTGGGTTGATGACTTGGAGTACATATGTTTTAATAAAATTGCTAGGAGCGAGTCAATTTTAAGACGATGTTCGCATCTCTAGTTCTTTCTTTAGGAACAAGCTGAGTATGCGTGGCGATCGTTTCTCGGTTTTTGCGAGAGTTTAGATCGGTTTGCCAGGTCTGCCAGACAGTTAAGGAACTATAGATAGTGAAAATGGCCTAAGATTTAGTTCGCTGGACTATCCACCTAGATTCTAAGTTCCCTAAAGTGTACGGCAATCTTCAAAGCGTTTTTATTTCTTTGTAACTTCCTCTGAAAAATCCAAGTCTGATTTCAAAAATTCCCAAGTCAGACATACCTTAGTTTTCGGAGATTCGGGTTTGCCTCTTCTCAGTTTTGCTTGCTCATTCCCCTTCCTCTTCTCGTGTTTGTCCATCCTTTACAGATATTAAAAATATTGATTCTTCCGAGGTTTCTCTATTTTCCTGGCCGCGTTTAGGCTAAAGCCTGTCTTGCGGTTTTGGTTCGGTGATCTATATTTTTCAGATCTGGGTTTCTGTCTCTGTATCATTGGTTTTACGAAGACGAATGATTATTTATTCAAAAACCTTTAGGAATTTTAGAATTAGCCAAGGGAGACCGGAAGCTTCCGAGAGCGATCAGAAGATGCCAAGGCTGATCAGAAAGACTCCTTGGGTGATGAGACAATAGAGAGAGGACAGTGAGACCGTGGAGAGAGGCTGATAGGTGAAGTTCACTTTTCATCTCTCGCTCCATCTCTTTCGTTCTCCGAGAGTCCTTTTGTTACAAACTTGTTTGACTTCTCAAAGATTGTCGAATTGTTTCACGAAAGCTGTCTCTTAAAATGTTGTCGAGTTTAATTTTTAGAGAGTTGTTTCGTAAGATTTTGTCCAGCTTAATTTTCGAGAATTATTACGTAAAATGTTGTCAATTTAATTTTACGAAAGTTGTTTTTGCAAAAATCATTGAGTTTAATTTTATGACGGTTGTTTCATAAAATGTTGTCAAGCTTAATTTTACAAAAGTTATTTCGTAAAATGTTTTCGAGTTCGACTATCCAAGAGCTGTGTTTTGGAAAACTCATGTTTTTGCGGCTGTTCCAGAAATTTAGTTTCTGGGTTTTAGATCAGAAAATATAGCTGTGATGGGCTTAAACAACGCGACTAAACTTAATCAGGAATTTTTTTCGTTTCCGTAGGATTGATCCGAGGAAGTTTTGAGTAGTTTTTTGAGGTAAGCTGATAGGGCCTGATATTTACCACTATTGTGCCACGATATCATCCTTATTTAGAGTCTATTATATGTGTTTGGAGTATATTTTAGAGTATTTTCAGGTTCAGGTACATTCTGGAGAACTTTGGTGATTCTCGAGCTTTTAGAGATGCAGAACTGCGCAGATGCGTCAGATGCTTAGCTACGGATGGAGACCTTCCCACAGTGAGATTGAGCTGATATTTTGACAGAAGATAGAGATTTGAGCTATATTTCCAATGCCACGGGTTTGAGTCAATCAGCACCCTACAGCCAAAGTTATGCCCGTTTTACTAGAAGTGGTATGTCTGCCTCGCGAGAAGAAGTTGTCGAGGATGAATAGGTGTCGATCGACGGTTCAGCCTTATTGTCGATCGACGGTGATCCTAGAAGACAGTCCAGACTTGTTTCAAGACCGAATAAAGCCTAGAAGCCACCACAAATTACCAGAATGCCCCTGCATGACTTAAAACCCTATGTATGTGTTTTTATGCCATTGTTTAGGCAGCAAGCTTTCTTTTATTTCATTGTTTTAGAGTTAGGAGAGAAGGGAGGAACTCCTTCAAAGTCATCCTTGAACTCCTTTGGGGGAGGTTCGCTAATGCTATTTGATTATTTTTGAGTGTTATTATATCTATATAAGTTTTTCAAAAAGTTTTATTAAGTCAAGAAGGAGACTAAGATCTAGATTTATTATTGACTAACATGCTATAAGCACAATTCTTAGAAGGGTTTTTATGTATTTTAATGGAAAATCTATCAATTAACCCTACGAACTACTCTTGCCAAGAGAGTTCAAATTGTAGTATTTAGGTATCAAATCCACAGGGAGCGTGGGCACACAATAAACTCAATACAGTCGCGATTAAGCTAGGCAAATAGATAAATAAGCGGTAAATAAACTATAGCAGATAATTAATTGATTGGTAAGTAAACAATAATAATAAATAGCTAGATCTAGGGTTTCAGGAAAGTAGATTATAGAAGATAGAAGCTAAGGGTATTAATCATAGAACTTGATATCTAATGTAAAATACAAGCAGCTCTCGCTGTGAATCTAATCTATTGTCTAAGTCTGATGTCTCAGCTCTCGCTTATTGATACGGAATGACCGTCGACTGGTGGAAATGATCCTGCGTCGATCGATGGTCTCTTGAGTCAAGCTTTATGACCTAATTCGATAAGTTCACTAAATTAACTAAATCAACTCTCGTTTGTTTCTAGCAACCTAACCCAACATGGTTAATTCTGGTAGTAGACCATGCTCTCGTATGCGCCTAACTATCCTATGATCAGGGTTCTAGTTAGCTGCTCTATAACACAAGCAATAAACATAATTCTATTGATCGATCTCATAATAACCCTTAGCAATTCTATTGCTTGGATAATACATCAATACCATCAATAAACCCTAAAACTAACAAGAGATCTACTCATAAATAACTTCGTCACATAAATCATAGATGAATAGAATAGATATAGAATAGAAATCAAACTAAAGAACCAAAGGAGTTCCAGTAGGACTCTGAAGGAGTTCCTCCCTTCTCTCCTAACCATAGAACAATGAATAGAAGAAAGCTTAGCTGTCAACAATGGCTTAAAAACTATATCAATTAGGTCTTAACTCGTGCAGGTGTATTCTGGTAACTTGCCATGACATCTGGGCTTTAGTCGGCTATAAAACTAGTCGGGCCGGTCTTATGGGATAACCGTCGATCGATGGTAAGGCTGTGCCGTCGATCGAAACTCATTCATCCCCTCGACAGCTTTCCTCTCACGAGGCGGACAGATCACTCTCCAGTAAACCGGATATAACTTTGGCTGTAGGATTCTGATTAACCTCAAACCGGTGGCTTTGGAAACCTAACTCAAAGGTATATATTATGTCCAAATATCAGATCAATCTCACAGTGGGAAGGTCTCCATCCATATCTAAACATCTGATGCATCTGCGCAGTTCTACATCCCTAAAAGCTCCAGAATCACCAAAGTTCTCCAGAACGTACCTGAACCTGAAATACTCTAAAACATACTCTAAAAACATATAATAGACTATAAATAGGGCTGATATCATGGCACAATAGTGGTAAATATCAGGCCATATCACTATGGATGGAGACCTTCTCACGGTGAGATTGAGCTGATCTTTTTATAGAAGATATAGCTTTGAGTTAGATTTCCAATGCCACCGGTTTGAGTCAATCAGGATCATACAGCCAAAGTTATGCATGTTTAACTAGAGAGTCGTCTGTCTGCCTCGCGAGAAGAAGATGTCGAGATATGAATGAGTGTCGATCCACGGTGCAGCCTTAGTGTTGATCGACGATGATCCCAGAAGACAGGCCCGACTTTTTTCAAGACCGACTAAAGCCCAGAAGCCACCACAAATTACCAGAATGCCCATGCACGACTTAAAACCCTATTTATGTGTTTCTATGCCATTGTTTAGGCAGCAAGCTTTCTTTTTTTCATTGTTCTAGGCTTATGAGAAAAGGGAGGAACTCTTTCAGATTTGTCCTGGAACTCCTTTGGTTTTATATTATATATATTCCATTCATCTATGATTTTCGTGACAAAGATCATGTCTGAGTTGAACTCTTGTTAGGTTTAGGGTTTATTAATGGTATTGATGGATTAGCCAAACAATAGAATTGCTAGGGTGATTATTAGATCTTCAATAGAATTGTGTTTATTGCTTGTGTTCTAGAGTAGCTAAATAGAACCCTGGTGATAGGATAGTTAGGCGCAAGCGAGAGCATGGTCTACTACCAGAATTAATTATGTTGAGCTAGGTTGCTAGAAACAAACAAGAGCTGATTTAGTTAATTTAGTGAACTTATTGAATTAGGTCATAAAGCTTTACTCAAGAGACCATTGATTGACGCAGGATCATTTCCACCGGTCGACGGTCATTCCGTGTCAACAAGCGAGAGCTGAGACATCAGACTTAGTCAATAGATTTGACTCGCAGCGAGAGCTGGTCGTCTTTTACATTAGATATCGAGTTCTATGATTAATATCCTTAGCTTCTATCCTCTATATCCACTTGCCTGAAACCCTAGATCTAGCTACTTATTATTATTGTTTACTTACCAATCAATCAATTATCTGCTAAATTTTATTTACTGCTTATTAATCTATTTGCCTAGCTTAATCGCGACTGTATTGAGTTTATTGTGTGCCATGCTCCCAGTGGATTTGATCCCTAAATACTACAATTTGACCTCTCTTGGCAAGATTAGTTTGTAGGGTTAATTTGATAGAGTTAGCATTGAAATACATAAAAATCCTCATTTCATAAGCTTAGGTGACAATCATCGAGAACGCACTGAATATGCTATTATAGAAATGACGCTTGAATTTACTAAATCTTAGGTTTCATAAAACGTTTTAGAAGTGAGGGACACGATCTCTCATTTTTCTTAGTTTACTATACGTCAGCCGTTTAGTTTTCGAGTGATTCAACAGAGATCAACTTCCTTTCCTCAAAAATTATTCGGAAGAAGTACAACAATGGGGTTGTGTACCCGATTGGTTGTGCTTCCTTTTCGGCGATTAATCTAGGGTTTCTCTGCGACTTTTGGGAGAGCAAGTTTTATTTTTCCAAACATATTTGGTTGAACCCTTAAGCGTTGAGATTTCTCCAACTCGATAATGAGACAAACTTTATGGGGTTTGATAGATTTTATCATTGTCCTTTCTGTTTAGAGAGGCAAAATTCAAGCTTGTTTCGGGCTGTTCCTATGGCGAAAAGTCACGACTAGGTTTTTGATTTTCTCGAGCACTGCGGCATTTTCGTAAGCGTTGGCCATAGGAGCAGTCGCTTCTGGATTTGTGCCAAAAGTGTTGTTGCGAGCTGCGATTTTTTCTTTTCATATTTCCGGACATCGTTTTGATCAAGCATTTTGTGGCCATGAGTTAGAGTAATCCCCCCCCCCCCCCTCCTTCTAGCGCCAAACTGTGGGAACCAAAATTTGCATTGTCTATTTAGTGAACGGAGGAAAGAAAAAAAAACCCTACTTTCCTTGAGGTATGGATTCTCTGCAAGAGCCAACAACAAGTAATCGAATAAACGCAGAATATATGAAAAGATAACAAAACAAATTAAGAAAAGTTTAATCTTTATTTCAAATTATCGTAATAGCAAAGCGATTGTTACAACATACTGTAAAATCTTCGGCGCAAGAGCTGCAAGCTTATTTTATAGTTCTAGCCACCTAAAACTTAAACCTAGTTGAGTCGCAAATCAATAACAAAAGTTGAAAAAGATAAAAAAAAGTTTTGATTAATTTCGAACTGGACCTTATGAAAGGCTGCATACGTACCCTTTTTCAAGGATCAAGCTGAATGTAGTTCAGTTAAAGAGTTTGAATAAGAGATTGAACTGACCTTTGCGAGTTCGTCTAGTAATCGAGTGCAAGACATAGAACACCAAGCATGTCGAGAATAATGCCTATGGTTCTTAAGTGTTATATTTTTGATAAGAATTTGCATGTCCTTGTGTCCCTCTCCCTTGCTTGTCTTATATTGGTCTTCAAGTTCGGTCGTCTATCCTTTTCTGCCCCCGGTTCGAGTTTATCTTGCGCGACAATCTTCTTTATCTTCTCGATTTTCCATAATTATCTCGGAACTTGACAATTATCTTCTTTTCCATTTATCTTCTGTGGATATCTAGTAGACCGTCACTATTGTTGGGCTGACTCTCGTCTAAAACCATAAGTTGCCTTTTATCGCGTTTTAGACCATTTCGGGTCGTTTCTCGATTTTTACATTTCTTTCGGAGAAACCGTACTTCGTATGTTTACACGATTCTGGATCCGCAAAATAATAACCCATTGGTATATTCGAGATAAAATTGGTGTTTAAGTTAACCGTTATCGTTTTATACGATTGACTCTACGAGAAAACAAGTCTTTGCAATTTTTATCGTAAAACTTCAACGAAAACTCCAATCAAGACGAAACAAGAATCATAGTCAAGATTCAAAGGAGAGAGTGATGAAGAGGATACGGTTTTAGTCGACCATGGAGCGACTAGTCTTTGCGGAGATTCTAGTCACCCATCGGTGACTAGACTTGGTAGTGAGTCTAGTCACCTGTGGGCGACTAGAGGTTGTGTTTGTCTAGTCGCCCACTTTTCCAAAGGTCTAGTCACCCATGAGCGATTAGAAATTGCGTGTCTAGTCGCCCATGAGCAACTAGACGTGGTGCGTGTCTAGTCACCCACGGGCGTCTAGACTTGGAGGTGATGCGGTTGTTCCTTCGATCATACGTCTTGTCTTGTTGAGCGGGACAATACGGGTTGCGGTAACTTTTAGGAATCGATTCCGTCTTGACTATTTTTGACCCCAACATCGTGACTGTTTTTGACCCCAACAACGAAAGACTGTTTCGTAAAATTCGTCATTTCTTGCTAAAACCTTCTGCAAGAACATTTTTCCGATCATTTCATCTTTGGATAAAAAACAATTATTCGTTGTCTTGGATAAAATATACAAAGTTTGTTCTTGTATCCTTATGCAAAGTGGTTTGGCTTATGCCATATAGTTTCTCAGACATTTTAGCTTATATTTGCTGATGGCACAATTTCTACAATGATTTTAGCCGTTGATTTGAAAGTTCTCAAAGCTTTTTGTCCTTGTTGCTTCTAGTACTGCAAGACATGCACCTCAAACACACAAGAAAAGATAGTAAGTATCTAAAAGAAATAAAAATCTAGTCTAAATCCTACACCTAGTCTAATGGTGATCATAGTTCCCGACAATGGCGCCAAAATTTGATATGCTTAAATTATCCCTTTAAGCTACTCTGCCAAATTAGAGGTGTAGTGCAGTACTTATGGAATAAATCCACATAGAGTCTATCTTCACACAATACACTTCAGTTATCAAATTAAGCTATATCAATAATAGAAATCAGTACACAAGCAGTAAATGGACTGCTCAGACCTAGTAGACACGACTGTGAATCCGATAGACTGGCCAACATTTGCAATGGAGATCGAGATGTTCCAGCGACTTCAAGAGGATTTCGAAGATTGATTCATATTCCTCGAGTATGAATGGTCGGGCGGATTCACTAGCAAAAGAAGTAAGAAATAGAGGCTATATTTTCTCCCATATAAATCAGACTCGGATAGACAGAGGTGCTCCTCGGAGAACCAGCTCGTCTGACCAACACTTGATTTAGCAAAATGGATAGTTGGCAAAAAAACAGGCAGTAAATAAATTGGTTTGTAAGACAGATAGCAAAAGCTAGATCCAAGGAAATCAGTAATTCAGAATTGCAAGTAATAGAATGTTTAGGGTTAATGAAGAATGGTTCTAGAACTCAAATCACAACTATCAAATCAGTCAGCTCTTTCTGTAGAGACTATCTATGTCTAGATCATAGAATTCCGAATCTCATTGCAAATTTATAAAACTATGACAAGCATTAAGTTCAGGTTTGATAACTTCAATAAATCCCTAAACCAAATCTCTTTGCAAATAGTCATTTAGCTCATCGGGGATTATTTCAGGAAATCAATAACATTGTTGTGTCTACCAATTATCTTGTGATCTAGATTCTATTTAATTACTCTAAATCTAACATAAAGAACAATCCAAATGAAGAAATCTAAAAATAATTCTAGCAATCCTATCAAGGTCGCAATTCATCCTAAACCCCAGAAAACCTAATCTAAAAGGTGGATTACTTAGACATGATCAAAAAACACATAATCATCTTCGTAGTAGATATCATAAATAAATCAAAATAGGAGTTCAAAGAAGAATACAAGAGAGTTCTGGCTCGTGACTCCAAATCTAATCTTAAGTAAAAAAATGTAGCCTAAACAATGACTTTAGATATATACTATATAGGTGAAACACAACTTGGACACTTTGTAAATATTGGAAAATTTTGAGCCTTTCTATATTTTCTTGAAACTTCATTAAACTTGCATCGGTTTAACTTGTTAAGATGGGTGACGACCGAAACCAATGAGAGCGTCGATTGACACCATTAAACACATGTGGGTTCAACTTAGTCTTTTAGCATCATTTCTCTTCAAGCTCCAAATAGTTCCACTATCTAAACCACAATGACTCTAAAACAACTCCAAACATAGTATAATGAACTATAAAACTGGAATTATGTTGTAGTCAAAGCCATAGAAACCATGATATATCACTATTGCCAGTTGAATTTTCTCCTCCTAGTTGTTGAGGAGATTTTTGGCTTTATCGGAGAGGAATTCTAGAGGTGTCCCTTTTTTAGTAGCTTGTTGACTTCCATCCTCAGTGAGATGCAATCTTCCAATTTGTAACCATGGTCGTTATGGAATTTTCACCATCGGTTCAGACTCCAAAATGTTTATGGTGCTTACATTTTCATAGGCCACTTTACCTGGGGACCCATATTCCTTAGTATATGGACCAATTCTGGTTTCAAAATGGAGATATTAGGGATGTTTGGGCACGTTGACACTACCATTCCTTCATTTCTATCTATAGGTCGATTGTGGTATCTACCACAGTTCCCGCCTCATGCTTCCTCTCTTGGTTTTTGATATGGTTTATCATCTTTGTCATTTGACTCATTTCTATTGCCCCTGATTCTTTCTTTATGGAAATGCCTAGATCGATACATTAAGTCTTCTTTTCATTTTACTTATTCCCATGCTTGGTAAAACACATCTTCCATGGTTCTACACTGGTATTTTGTTAGTTCCTTGTACAAGTCGCCATCGGGCAGCATGCCTCTCCTGAAGACGGAGATGGATGTCAAGGTGTTACATCCGTGGAAGGATACCTTTTCCTGGTTGAAACATGATATGTAGTTATGCAGTGGTTCAGTTCGGTTTGTAGGATCTCGTAAAGATTGTCGATCGTATTTTTTGTTTTCCTGCTGCTCGTGAATTGTTCTAAAAACTGGTGGTTAGGGTTGTGAAGCATTGTATTGACCTGTTAAGTAAGTTGATGTACCATTGTAGGGCGGGTTCAGTTAGAGTTGAGCTGAAATCCTTTCACATGATGTCTTCATGGAGTTCTTTCTGTATAGCTATAGTAAGTATCCATTGCTTGTATTTCGCGAGGTGGTCATACATACTCATGTTAGGGAAGCTAAATTTCCTTCCCCTCTCGATCAGGGCAGTCGTAGGAGCGCTTATCCTGATAGGAGGATCAACATCATGAAATCTTTCTATAAGAGACCGGGCCGCTTCAACTTTCTTGGATAATACTTTCTTTAGGTAAGTATTTTCTTTTTATTTCTATGTCGTGGATGCTTCATGCATCTCCGTGTCGAAATCATCATCATCTTCAATCGAGTTCACTCGGTTTGTGTCCGTGATATCTGCCCATTTTGTCGTTTCTCCATTCATGTGTTGGAGTCCATCTAACCGTGTTTTCTCCCTCAACTGAAGTTTCATGCACTGCATAGGTCGAATGCGGTTTCATAATTCGCATTGCTTCTTTTTGGCAGTGTTGAGGGCTGAGTTATCCTCTCAGAGAAATAGAATCCCGGCCTGTGATAGCTTTTGTACGCTTTGTTCCAAATGTTTGGAGTACTCTTTCATCCTTTATTTCAAGGTTTGGATCTATGAGATAATTATGGATTATCTGTAGGGGTGCTTCTATTTTCCCGGCCTGTGGTCATCTCGGCAATTTGCCTTTCCATTTTGAGGTGGGCTCGTAGTTCAATTTTGACCGAGGTGGCCAAATATTGCTCATGCTCACTTCCCATCGTCGTCACCTAGTCTTGGTTACCGTCCTCTTTCTAGTGCCAAGTCTTTAGGGTAAATTTAAGCAGATTTCTTCGTGATACTAGGGAAACCAGAAGCAAAACAGTAATGCCATAACAAAAGACCAAAAGTAGTTTATTATTTGCTCTTTAGAGCAGGAATTTCAGCGTATAAGTCTAGTAACCTTAGTTCTAGCAGTATGTCTCTATATTCGAACTGTAGAATAGTCGATCCCTTATTTAGGGTTTAGGACTCCTCTTTATAGGTCCTTTTAGTCGAGAACTAGGCTACATACTTTCATATCATGAACTATAAAAAGATGTTGCTTCTCAGAAGTTTACATTTTAGTCAGAGTTAGAAGAAAAACCTTGTTTGGAAACTGAAAATCGTCTAGGCAAGAGAAGAAAGTTAGCATCTTATTTTAAGCATGAGGAATAACGTTCGGGGTAATTATCCACATCAACTTTCGTTTAATAATAAAATACTAAGCTATTTTTTCTGATAAATATATTTAAATTAATATATTTAAAAAAAATATTATGATTTTAACATTTTAAGTTTTAAGTCATAAATCCGAAACCCGAGAGCTTACATCACAATTCCCAGACTCTAGACTCCCCAAAATTTATCTTTAATTCTAAACTAAATGACAAAATGGGTATATTTTAAAAAACCATTTAATGAACACTATTTTAATAATATTTCTTTTCGCAACTTATTTTCATGAACTAATATTTTTGAGCTACTGTACATTATTCTCAAAGTTTATTACTCTACGTATTTATATGAATTTTTTGTAGATCATCAACCTTTAAATATATATATATATATATATATATATATGAAATTTTAAAAGAATTGGATATATACTTAATTTAACAAAAATATTAAAAAATAAGTTAGCATTTAATAAATAGTACTTATACAAAATAAATAATCGAAAAAAATAGTTACCTATTTTTTTCGTTCAACCAAGGAAATATAACACATCAGCATAAAAAAGTGAGATCCATGTAATACTTATTCAACCGAAAAGCGAAGGTAAAAAAAACTGAAAATATAGATGATTTTGGAGAATCCATTAAAGATGTTCCCTAAATTTTTTAAATTGTATTTTATGTTGTGTACTAGATTTTGTTTAGTTACCCAATATTTGCCAAAATCATCCCAATTCTTTTCTTTTTGTCAACATAAAAATCATAATCTTCAAGACAAAATAATAAAATCAAAAAATAAAAAAAAATCCAAATATTTTTTTTTGTTACTTTGTACAAACTACTGTGGGGATCTTGTTTGGATCAATAAAATCCAAGACTTGATTCTCTCTCTTACTCTATAGAGAACTTTCTCTCGACTCTTCTTCTTATCAAACACAAATCTTTCAGAAGGGAAAGCTCGATGTTGGGTTTGTTATTTAATATATTCGATCAATTAGATCAACTTTTTTCTTCGCTTAGCGACTTAGACTTCAACATGAATATTTTGTTCGTATTTTTGTTGTGTTATTGGGGTCAAAATCGGTCAAACGAAATCAACGGCTCAAGTCCTTTGGAACACGCTCCTTCCGAAGGTTTCGGTTCACGAAATTTTTCAAAAAACGATCAAGACGCAAGGAGTAAGCCACCGTATGGCAAAGTCTCAAACTAGGCGTACGGGTCGCCATATGCCGACCCACACTCTCGGAACCCAGAACGCAAAATTAAATGATAATGTGCGTACGGGTCGCCATATGGCGACTGGAACTCGGAACGCACGGGTCGCCATATGGCAACCCACATGCCCAAATCCACGGGTCACCATATGGCGACCGACACTCAGGATGCATGGGTCGCCATATGGCGACCGACACTGGGATGCACCGGGTCGCCATATGGGACTGGCACTCAGAAAGCACGGGTCGCCATATGCGAACGCAACATGCAAAGGCCGGGTCGCCGTATGGCAACCTTCACATGTAGAACACGGGTCACCATATAATGACTGCATGCACAGATACGGGTCGCCATATGGTGACTAGACCCGCACGTCCGGGTCGCCATATGGTGACATGACTTCACACGTTCTGAGTCACCATATGGCAAGTTGTGTCCCTCCTTTGTTATTCTTCTCGAGTCGCGATCAAATGCTTTTTGTTTTCGTCTCGATCGGATTACCATGGAACTTTACGATAAAAACCATGAAAGCTCGTGCTTCCGAATGAAGTTCATGTTATCGTATAAACGGCGATGTTAACTAGTCAACACCAAAGTTGCTAAGCCAAAGGAGAAGTTTGAAATTCCTCGCTAAATTGACGTCGTATCATACGATAGTTCAAAGAGATCATAAAAATTTTAAAGCCAAAATACGGCCCAAAGAGGCCCAGAACGAAAGTGAGCCTAGTAGTGTTTATGACGTATTCTTTACTTCTAGATGACATCTCGCGAATCGGAAGATAAATGTCAAGTTTCCAAGATAATAACAAAATCGAGATTATAAAGGAATATTCTCGAAGTGATAAACTCGACCATGGGCAAAAATTGGAAACCCAAACCGTCTTGTAGAAGAGTATATAAGAAAAACGAGACAAGATAGTAGAAGGAACTTTGGGGCATTCACAGTAAAATTAGAGCAATAGGAATTCACTTTGTTCTGATAGTGAGCCAAGGCTCGTTACCTTCTTGTACGAAAGATAGACCAGCTGCTCGAGGAAGCTTCATAAAAATCCTTCCCATCCCGTATCATTAACACAGAGTATCGGACCCTGGAAAATAAGGTGCCAACGTACAACGGTACGACTGATCCAAGCGCACTGCAGGCCTTTGAAATAATGATGGAAGTTGTAGTAACCCACCTGAAAGGGTAAATGGTTGAGATCGACAAGTTGGAATTTGGAACCAGCTTTTGGGAATCAATGTTGATGAGGAATGTTGAGTTTGGTCATATAAA